>JAVCKT010099371.1:0-10023 GCA_032273925.1 Rhynchotus rufescens | reverse complement strand
GGTCAGGAAAATTCGAGGCCGTGTTTTCATCCTTGTTCCAGCTTCCTCAAGGAGACCAAAGAGGAAAAAGTATTTTAAGGTGACCACACCTTGAACTTTTAACAGAAGACCTTCTCCAGTCTCTGCATTGGCACTGAGGGAAGCTGAGAATGGGCTGGGTTTGCCGGCACTTAAGCAGGGGCAAGTTATGGTAGATGCAAACTGCAGAGAAGAGTCTTCTGATGCTTTTAAACTTTGACATAGTTTCAGATGACCATAGTAAAAGGGTGCAAAAATCACGGATTTTTAATATCAGAATATTGGCTTTCTGATGTTTCAAAATACAAGCTGTGTCTCTTGGAATCACAACTGGAGGTAAAAATCATTTTAACATTAGAACTATTTCCAGCTTATTTTCAAAACTGCTGAGACACTGCTGCTCAGGCTTTCCTTACAAACAAGTAGAGTATCTAGGCTGGAAACCTTCAGTTTGAAAGGTAGGAAGAAAAGAATCACTGAAAGGTGCCTGGGAATCATTGGAATTGCTTCTGTAATTGCTGTGTATTAAGCTGTTTCTCTTATGTGGTAAAACTAGTAATGACAAAAGTAGACAAGCTGCATTTTCTTCTTTTTTAAGATCACTTTCCTGCAAAAAGAGCTGAGGGACCTAAGAGGATCATCCGGGAGAACTCTGAGTACGACAGCCAGCAGACTCTATCGGTATTCCCAGGAACTGGTAACTGGGATCCAGATCCCTGCTTTCCAGATTCTCACTTGATACCACAAAGCAGCGGATATCCTTCTGGGAATCATAATCAGAGCCAGTGTTTGCTGCCCCAGAATGACAGCTACTGTGCTGAAACTTCTGGCTGCTCTGGTGCAAGCACATCCTTAACTCGGGCCGCACAAGCGGGACGTTTCCCAGCCCTTCCCTCAGCGCAGCAGCGAGCAGCTCCCGTGGACAACGGCATTGACAGGTTTCTGCCTCGGACAACTCACCTGCAGGAGCGTAAGAGGAGGAGAGAGGAAGGTAACAGGTCTGCCCTCCTGGGAATGTGCATGGACAGCACGGAAGTCCCTATTGGGCCGCAGCTCCCGGCAGTGCCGAAGGTGGATATGGATGATGATTCGTTGAACACTTCAGCTGCCTTAATTCGAAATAAGCTGAAGCAGGTATGGATTCTGAAACTGGGGTATTTTTCACTTGCTCAAAAAGCATTCTGTGCTTATTGTCTGTAAAAGCAAACATCCTAAGATATCTTTATCCAGTTTTACCAGCTCTTTTGTCATGCTAAACGTTATCTGGCCATTCTGCTCTGTACCTTTTACATCATTCCCAGTTTCCAAAATTATAAATGTTAGTGCTCAAAATTATAAATTGTTTTTAGCTTTGAAAGTATCAGGGTATGGTCCTAAATGTTCCTTAGTAACTAACACCTTTTTCACAGGGGGAAGCCTGCTAAGCCTGCAGGTAGTCCTACTGACTCTAGCATGGTCTTTTGACTTGTTTTTCATTCAAATCCAAGATATGAGTTAACGACATTATTGGAATACAGAAGTACAGTTACTGTGCTGACAAATTTCATGGTATAAAGCTTTTTACGGAGGATGTTAACAAACTACAGGTCAAACACTCCCTCTGTAACTTGTGTTCATAATAAGATAGTAAGAGCCTTCTTGACTACAACTAGACTGATGTGAGTTTGAAAACCTTTGGTCAAATTGACTTCAAGTATGCTAAACTTTACTTTGGAAACCACCCATCACCATCTGTCCATCAGATTAATAATAGTCCATCACTGAGTCTTTGAATTCAGTTTGTGGGGCTAAAATAGAAAAGGGTATTGCTAACAGACTTCCCTCTTTGGAGGGTTTCACCTCCTTTGTGTTGTGTTTCATGCTATTTGCAGCGTGGATTTGTTTAGTTTTGTTTGTTTTTTTTTACAAAAAAAAACCAAACAAACAGGGATCAGTGCAGTTTACTAAAAGTAGATTTTTTTTCTCCCTGTGATCTAGGTGGCCGATTCTGTTTCAAGGACATCTGTGGAAGAGCCTCAGGATAGCACAGCCAAGCCACTTGTAAAGCAAAGAAGAAGAATATAGATGCTGCTGGCAGCATCTTCCTACAGTCTTCTTTAATAATAGATACATATATTTGGGAATATCAAAAATAAGATTTTATATTGTATTTCACAATAATTCCCTGTTAAAGTTGTGTTTTTTCCCCCTCTGGAACAAAAGCTGTAGTGAACAGCTACAGAAATGATACATACATAGCTGAAGCAAGCTTGTCCTGTGTGCTTATCACAAAAGAACTGTATATAGTGCAAGCAACCTCTATTTATTCAGAAGCTTTTACAGTAAATGAATATTAAAGTTCAGAAAGTTTGGGCTTATTCCTGCTTTTATTGCATCAGGAAGAATCATGAAGAAAAAGAATTCTTACAACAGTATTCCAGCAGTTGGAGCTACAGGTCAGGAGTATCCTGAAAAGTTTTCTTTTCGAATGCCATACTGCTCTGTTAACAAAACAGAAAAACAAAGCCCAGTAACTAGAGGGTTGAAGTTAGTCAGAAAATGGTGCTAAACTGAAACTCACAAGCAAACAGAGTCCTTAAACACGAGGAGTATCTCAATTCCAATATTATTAAATTAGCCATGTCACCACTGAAAGATCAGTCAAAACATTCAAGGACATTACTTTCCAGTAAGAAAACTAGCAAATTACTAAGATTTGGAGCACAGGTTTATGTAATATGTGTGTTTTAAGTTACAAGTCAAGAATGGAAATGTTCTTGCTGTTCAGTTGTGGGCATGGCTGGGTTTTGTTCGTAAAAAAGCTCACAAAGGAAATCTGTTTGTTACTTTTGGGTTGGAAGGGTCTGTGAACAGATTTCTCTTAACAATGACATTAGAGATCCAGGAAATACCCAACAGTCGTGCAGACTGTTGCAACAGAGTGTGGAAGAAGGAAACGAGCCAAACGATTGCTACGATTGACCGGCCTTAGTACCAAGGTAAGTCTTTTCTCTATGTCTATTACAGAATATTAATTTTAACTGGAAAACATAAGAGATTTTTGATTAGACGGGAAGGGAAACAACATCAAAAAAGTATTTAACTTGGGATTTCCCAAGTGGCCCAGGGTCTTGCCCATCTGCCCAGGGAAGTCTCACATTTTGGCAGTATGTGCTCTGCAGGTGACTGGAGCTGATAGAGGCTGCAGGTCCAGGCTCCCAGACTTTCCTGTTCTCCTGCAGCCTGCCAGGCAGGGGAGCTGGCACCACATAGAGGGTTAGAGCAAAGGAAAACTTGCCTGGTTTTCAACAGGATGTACCTAAGAACGACTGCAGTTGTTTCAAAATATATTTTTTGCATCTCTTTTAAGGCACAATTTAACAGTGCTTAAAACTGGAATGCAGTTCAAATAGAATCACAGTGAATTAATAAACAGTTACTCATACACAAGAAAAACTTCATTTTTAACCAGTTTGGCTTAATACAGAAGAAATGAGCATGGCCCAAGCTAACATCTTTCATAGAGAGAAGTTCTGCATATCAGAAGGTTGTTTTATATCCAGTGGTATCAGTTTCTGGCTGTTTAAGGAAGTGTTTGTGCCTGTGAAAGGTAGATAGGAACTCAGCATATGCACATCTCGGAGGTGGAGCAATTTATCAGTTGCAGTCAGGAGACCCCACGTAATGACACATACGACCAAAACAGCTACGTCCCCTTAACGGTGCCAGAGGAGCTATTTGCACATTCTTTTTAACTCCAAGCTTATCTACCTTTATGTCTGGCAAACAGGGTCCAAAGGCTTCTAAGAGAAGATTTTCCTCTCTTACAGCTTTTTCAAAGTCCAGAAAAGAAAGCTTGCCGTCATGATCATGGTCCTGCAAGAGGAGGAAGACGTTTTTGCAAAGGATGGTTACTTGGAGTAGCTGAATTTAATAAACAACAAAATTCCATGGATTCAATTCTTGGTTAGCAAAGATTAGCAAATAGCTAAGTGGTAACTTGCTTGCTTTGTGAGACTGCGGACTCATTCCTGTGAAGAACGAAGGGTTAAGAGCTGCCAGTCAGCTCGGATGGGCTTGGGAAATGAGAAAGAGGGGGTTAAATAAAAAGATCGGGAAGTGGAGAGCTGATTTGAATGGAGATTTTTGAGCAATGTAGTAGGAGGAGAGGGGATATTTCTTGACTGCATGGTGAAACACAGCCCCTGGCTAATTTGAGTGTTGAGACAAGTTCTATAGGAATAAAACTTGAGGAATATGTAAACTGCATAAGTACTTTTAATTGTGAAATACTTAAAAAGTTCGCTTGGTAATAAAGTTACTGGAGATGCCCCGTAACACTGGAAGGAATATAGATTATTTAGAATTGTCTGCTTTTGCTTTGATGGGGCGCAAGTGTGTGCATGCACACACGTGCATGTATGTATGTGCCTTAATGTATACCTGAAGTTTATAATACATGGATATAATGGAGTAGAATTTTGTGTCAGGATACAGGACTGGGACTCATTAGATGTGGATTACATCTCTGGGTTTCCTTAGAAAGCTTGTGTAGTATTTCCCCAGCTCTGTGCCTCAGAATCCTGCAGTAAAGCAGTTAACTGATGGATTTATTTATTGCTCTAAGGTTCAGTAAGCAGATATTGGAAAGAAACTCAAGTATCAGAATGGGAAGTTACTTACCATTTTCTTCAGTGTTATTTCCACTAAGTCCTTAATTCCCTCATCAGGATCTTCTTCTGAAGGCTGTTTGAGCAGACTGTTTTTCAGCATATGAAACATTTCGTCGCGTGAAATGTATCCATCACCGTTCAGATCATAAACTTCAAAGCAGTCTTTTCAAAAGATAACTCAATTAAAATTTCATGCAAACTGTATCATTCACCATTAAAGTTGTTAGAAAATACAAATTGTGATTTATTACCATGTAATATTTATTACCATGTAATATTTATATTTAAAATATATATATTTTGATACAATTTGATGCATATTTTGATACAAAACGAGTAAATTATCTTCTTACTTATCCATCAGAATTAAAATCTATTTCTCTTCAGATATGTAATACACTCTACAATCTTCAGATTACAGAAAATACAGTGATTTACTGATTTTAACTTCTTTGGGGTAATTATTTAGATTATAAGCAGAGGTTCTACTTTAGAAGTCTGACTTCCTAAAGGTAGCAGGAAGTGTTCCTGGTGCAGCTGCTGCGGTGTCCTCATCTTGCCAGTCACTGTTGAGGTGGGCCTCGCTTGGCTTGAGGAGACCGGATTATTAACCCAACACCAGGTTTGAGCTACATCCACTTATTTCTAACTTGTGCATGAACATGGACAGAAATATTTTATCAATGCTATATACTGTAGAAGAAACTCGTGCAAAAGACAGATTTGTTTTGTCAGTGATAATTAAGGTGGCAGCTATGACAACAGCAATTTGCACACTTTTATCTCAGAGAAACCATTTCAGAACTCAGCTCTGTGACACTACAACCTGCAGAGGAAAACTCACAGATTACCAAATACTTTACAAGTGAGGAATAAATAATCATTAAAGGGATGAGCAGTATAATTGCAATAGAAGCAATGATCTACTTCTAAATACTGGCATGCAGACGAGCCTTACATTTAATCTTTTCTTCCAAGGTCCCTCGGAGAAATACTGACAAGCCTTCCACCCACTCCACCACGCTGATGCAGCTATCGTTGTCTTTATCAAAGGCACGGAATACTGAGGAACGGAGCACGGAAGGATTTCATTGAGGCAATAAGGAACACAAAGCAGTCTTTTCTTGAAATCAGCAAAAACAGGAGCACTCCTTTGTCTAAAGCTCTTTGCTTCAAAGTATGATTAAGCCTTAACAAGGAAGGGGAAACCCACTCCTCAGTTTGTTCATCTTCCTCTTTGGCATTCCATAGTCCTGCTAGGATAAGGCCCTGGATCTGCTGCTTTCCTGACGCACGCAACTACAGCACATATACCTTCACACTAGCATAAACCAAATAGCCTACATTGTGGAATATTTGCATATAATAGAAGATTTTAATTACTACACTTCATCTCAGAAGCATAAGCTGGAGCACAGGAAGTTCAATCTCCAGGTGAGGAGGAACTTCTTTACTGTGCAGGTGACAGAGCAGTGGAACAGGCTGCCCAGGGAGGTTGTGGAGTCTCCTTCTCTGGAGGTCTTCCAAACTCACCTAGATACCACCCTGGATCTCATGCTCTGGATGTGCCTGCTTGAGCAGAGGGTTGGACAAGATCCTAGAGGTCCCTTCCAACCTTACCATTCTGTGGAAGTTTCTCAGTTTTCTCCATTTTTGTGTTATATCTGCAAAATTATTCAGTAGACAAACAGAAGCAAACCACTTTGGGAGCTCTTATGCCTACTGACAACCCTATAACCCCTGTTTTAGGAGGGCTGTCAAGTCTGCTCTTCCCTGGCCTTGCCTGTGGCAAGGACATGGCACTAGAAAGTGGGCAGAGGGCAACAATCCACAGCAAACAGTGGGTACACATGTCCCCCCTTCACCATGGCGTGGAGGCCAGCAGGAGAGAGGAGCGCCATGGCCTCCAAGGATAAGAAGAGACAATCCTCTCCAGGTCAAGCTGGTGCAAATGGTCTGGGAGAACATAGGATATGATTGCTTTAACGGGCGAGAGGCAGTGAACTCAAGCAAGAGAAGAGAAATGAATAATCAGGATAAAAATATCTTCTTACCAGTAAGGTTATTGAAAAGCATGATGTCTCACGTGAGCTTAGTGTTCTGCCAGTGGTCTTTGCCTGTGAAACCTCAGGAGTATCCGCCGCCGAATCTGCTTGGTTTTCACACTGTACACGATGGGATTCATCACTGGGGGCACCAACACATAGACGTCAGCCATGAGGACATGCACCAGGGGCGAGGCATGTTTCCCAAAGCGGTGGATCATGGAAATGCCGATCATGGGGATGTAGAAGATCAGGACAGCACAGATGTGAGAGACACAGGTGTTGAGGGCCTTGAGGCGCTCATCCCGGGACGCGATGCCCAACACCGTGCTGATGATCAGGATGTAGGACAGCACAATGAGCACAGAGTCCAGGCCCATGGTGGAGACAACAACAAAGAGCCCAAGGATGCTGTTGACCCTCCTGTCAGAGCAGGACAGCTTCATGACATCCTGGTGGAGGCAGAAGGAGTGAGAGAGGACATTGGGAAGGCAGAACTGCAGCCGGCGGAGGAGAATGGGGGTAGGCATTACCATAAAAACACTCCTTACTGCAAACGCCAGCCCTGTTCTGAGGACAGTGGAGTCTGTCAGGATGGAGGTGTATCTGAGGGGCTGATGGATGGCCACAAAGCGATCAAAGGCCATGGTCAGCAGCACAGCTGACTCCATGAGGGAGAACGTGTGGATGAAGTAGAGCTGGGCAATGCAGGCATTGACCTTCACCTCCCGGGAGTTGAAGAGGAAGATGCTCAGCATTGTGGGCATGGTGGACACTGAAAGGCCCAGGTCAGAGAGGGCCAGCATGCTCAGGAAGTAGTACATGGGCTGGTGGAGGCTCATCTCTGTGTGGATGATGAAGAGGATGGTGCAGTTCCCCAGAATGGCAACCACGTACATGGTGCACAGGGGTATGGTGAACCATGACTGGAGATTTTCTAGCCCAGGGATGCCCGTCAGAAGGAACACGTCTGGGCTTTCCACGGTCAGGTTGGGAAGCATCATTATACAGTGTTGATACTGTCAACTTTGTGCCCTAGGGCTAAAAGTGGTGGAGTTGCTTGAAAGCAGCACAGATGTCAAAGACTCTGTCTGTGCATACGCCAAAAACCTTCCTGGTAGCCACAGAGAAGTGGGTATATGCCACATGCCAAATCGTGCAAGCTGTATCTTTTCATCTTCACTGCAGGCTCACAGCCTTGCTCAGAGACACTTGGAGAGTCTGAAAGGAACAACTGGAAAGGCAGATGGGGGGTTGAACAGGACATCAACAGGACCACAGAAGGATTGAGCTTGGAAGGGACGACTGGAGATCCCTTCACTGCCTTGGGGAAGTGCTGTCCACTGTGCTGTTGCCCCGTCCCAGGAATCTTGGTGCCCAGATCCCAAGAAACTCCACTGAGAACATCGATTCCTCCCACATTCACCACGAGGTAGAGCATTCGCGAGGTCTGCATGGAGACTGGTATTCAGAGATCCCTTGGGGCCTTCTGGAGATGGCAGAAGAAGGTCTAAGTGCTGGGACCTTGCACCACGCCCATAGCAGCACCCCATCCCTAGATTAACCCTAGGTTCAGCCTAGACAAACTGGCCCAAGTGTCACACCTTCTGAGTGTATCTCACAGCCCCTCCATGATCATTCCACAGATACACTTTCTGGGAGTCATTTGATAGACAAGAGCATGAAGCTCTTTTCCTCTGCACCTTGTCTTCCCGTGCTTGCCTTTAGCTTTTACCACTACTCTTTTCTTCTCTTGGTTTCCATGCACACACACACACACACACACACACACGCACAATACACACACATTCTACCTGAGGGACTTTCTCCCAGGTGCCCTGTTCAAAGGAGCAGAGAGTCAGAAATACAGGAAAACAAATGTAAGATGGGAGGTAGGCTGCAGAGTGCTGGACTTTCCCATACTTCTCATTTTCTCAATCCAACCTGGAGGAAAACCACTTGTGGCGAAAGCATTGCTGCAGAGTTCTCCAGACATTGGGATGGGAAACTGAGCCACTGTTAAATATCAGGATGTGTCTCTGGCTGAGACCATCCCCAAAGCTGGCAGGGTAGGAAGAAGGGCAAGAAAGAACAACCAGCAGAGCATCACGTCAAGAAGAGGCTCTCAGGTAGCCCAAGGCTGTCCAGTAACAGCACTGATGGACCTACCTGGGAAGCTGTTCCATGTGTCCTGGGAAGTGGTGGCTCCTGAGGGCAGGTGAGCGACCCTGCAAAGACCTCACTGGACATGATCAGCCAGAGGAGGTAGGAACAGAAAGGAATGAGGGGTCTTAGTCCATGCAGTGGGAGAGACCCTTGAGATGGGAAAACTTGTCTTTCATCCTGAGGCAGAACCAAATCAAACTTGACTCAAGGCAGCCCTGAGCTACTGCTCCCACAGATGAGCCTAAATAGCTCACCATGACTGCCTCAGCCCTGCAGGGCCAGCCTTGCTCCCCGGCTCTGCAGTGACATGGCTGTCCAGAACCATGGGATGTCATCCAGACATCTTGCCTTTATGGAAGCCAGTGTGCACAAAACCATGGCCCAGCCCTTTCCACCCCTAGTCAAGATGCTCACTCACCACCACCATGTGTCACGGGGACTCACACCTGAGAGTCTCTGTCTGCTGGGCTTCCATGGCCAGCCCAGGCGCCTCCCAGGCTCTCTCCGCCTCTGTGCTTATATGGGATCTTGGCAACACTCTCCTGGGTCCCTGAGCAGTGGGAAAGTGTCTGCCACAAGAGACTTCTGCACGCAGCTCTGTCTCCATGGATAGTGGAGCTGCACGCTGGATCAGAGCCTGTGCCCCACATCTGCGATGCTCCTCTAGTGCATAGCCATGAGGTCCATGTTCCATGATCTGGCTTCAGTGCGAGCACATTGGAGCCTTGCAATGACACCTTCTCCAGTCTGGTGAGCTCACACCACCCTGCCCTGGCCTTTCTCCCCAACTTCCACCTATGGAACACTTGACTGGAACTGCTGCTGGCACCAGGGAATTCTTCCAGGATGGGGAGCCTCTTGGGCAATCTTCGCCTATTGTCACTAATGGAAGAAACTCTTAGAGGTATTGCAGATTGGACAGCAAACAGTCCCAGCCACGGAACAGTTTCCAAATAAAGAGAAAACAATCACAGAATCACAAATGGTTAAGGTTGGAAGGGACCTCTAGCGATCATCTAGTCCAACCTTCCTGCTCAGGCACCTAGAGCATGTGGCACAGGGTGTCATCCAGGTGGGTTTTGAAGACCTCCAGAGAAGGAGACTCCACAACCTCCCTGGGCAGCCTGTTCCACTGCTCTGTC
>JAVCKT010099368.1:0-10024 GCA_032273925.1 Rhynchotus rufescens | reverse complement strand
GCCTCGTCAGCAATTCCAAACAAGCCATCCCTTCTTCCTATGCCTCTATTTGCCTGCACTATCTTGCTGATCATTGCTTCTGCAATCCAACCCGGCCATTCCTAAGCCAGCAAGAAACAGCCTCCCGCAGGAGACAGTCAGGGAAGCGCCCAAAGTGGAAGGCAGCTAGGGGAAACGCAGGCTGCCAGTCACCACGTGCTATGGAAGTACCTGCCAGGTGGGCACAGGGATGCGTAGCCCCTGTACCACGTGCTCCGGGTGTCCCTGCTTGAGCAGGAAGGTTGGACTAGATGATCTCCAGAGGTCCCTTCCAACCTCAACCGTTCTGGGATTCTGCGGAGTCCAAACGTGGCCTTCCTAGAGGCTGCCAAGCCAGCCATGCTGAGCCCTGAATTAACACAAGTGGAACAGGGCTCCAGCGGCCTCCCCAAGTTCCCCCTCCGTGAGAAGACCAGACCAAGCTATTCCACAACTTCCTGACGATGCATTAGAGCATCTCCGACTAGAGCCATGCTTATACAATGTCCTACTGCATGGCTGAGGACATGGAGGAAGGCAAAGAGGAGGATGCACATCCCAGACAGAACAGGCATATTTTACAAGACACAACAATCTCCTTGGAAAATATCTTAAGGATTTAAATTCCAAGGGAGGCAGAGGCCACTGCTCTTCCCATTTGTCAGAGGCTCCCCGCAGGCTCAGGAGTGCCGTGCTGTAGATCCCAGCAGGTCCTATAGATCACATAATGGGACACCCATGACGGGAAAGACAAGAAGAGAGTACATCAACAATTACATGGGGCACGAAAACTTTACCCAAATACTTGGGTATTTTAGCTCCTACTTTCTCATCTTCAAAGGCTTCACGAGCATTAATTAATACTTACAAAGTATCTTTGAAGTAGGTATCATTAGCATCGTTACACACTGGGAAGCTGGGCAGGATCATTATTAGCAAAGACCAACAAGTAAATTTATCAGATAGATCTCCTCAAACTTTAGTTCCTTACCCCCTCGTCTCCTTTCTCCTCCTGCATCTCCTTCTAAATCCTGATACACAGAAACACTCTAAGGTGAAAACTAAGCACCAAAAAAGCACTTCCAGCCCTCAAACAACTATACTGGGTTTCCAGTTACATCCTGCTAAGGATAGACTTATTGCACTATGACCATGCTGGTTTCTGAAGCCAAAAGGTCAATGTTAAATCAAATAAAACAGAAGCTTTCCTACTTTTGAGAAATCAGTATTTCACCCCTTAATATCTTTTTCTCCACGACAATCAAAGCATCCAAAGGACAGCAGAGAAAATTAAACAGCGTATGTTCAAAATCCACGCTGACAAGATGCAACTCGAGCATTTCTATTTATAGCACTGGGCAGCCGCAACATTTCTCTTGTGCAGACAGGAGGTGCGTGCGCCAGGCAGCGCTCGCTTCGCCGCCTGCAACAGCACAAGTCAGGAACTTCTCAGTCTAATTCCCACTCGTTAACACGAACCCATCTGAGCGTTTTAATTTGGGGGAAAGGACTCTGTGCAAGCATGGTGCAGCCAGTACCATAATCTCTCGTTCCTCTGAAGTGCCAATATACAGGAGGTGAAGGAGAAAAACCAAAACAACCAATATCTGGAAAAAAAAGAAAGAAGGAAAACTAGAACTGCAATTCAATCTCCTGTTCACAGAGGTTACAGTGGAGCTGTGAGCCCTTCTGCTATTTCCAACAGCTGCCCAGGGCCTGGAGAGCACCCAGCAGGATGCCAGGGCCGCCAGGACGGGAGGCCCAGCTGCGCGTCACCCGCAGACCACGCGTGGGAAGCAGTCCTGGTGCCCAGTGCCACCTTCGCTCAGGGTGACCACGGGAGCAGCCCCAGAGAGCCACGGCGCTGCCCGCCCAGCCCAGGGCACCCCAGAAGCCTGCACGTGCTCCAGCACAGCACTGGCTCACAACTGAACCCCACGAAACACTGCAAGGCTGCTGAGCACCGTGCGAGGGCCAAAGACAGCAGGGGCAAGTGCAGAAGCCCACAGCTCCCGCCCACAAAAGTGTCCATGTGTTTAATACCCCTCGTCACAGCAGTGCTGCAGCCAGTAATAAAAGCACCAGGCTTCAGGAGAGCTGTTCTAACAAAACTAACTTTTAAACTTTTTAAACAGTTAAGCCGGCGTAAGCACAGCTCTCCGGAAACTCAGGCTCTGCCAAGATCACAAGGCAAACCGAAGCAGACAAGCTGGGGATTAGCTGAGACCTGTCAGCTCCTCACACAACAGTCGCTTTCCCAGGTTGGAAAGCAATTCTGGGACTAGATTTTTTTTTCTCCTTCTCTCCTACACAGAGGACAAACGGGTTGAAAAATTCACATTCTTGAACACATGGTCTGTGGGTAAAGAATATATGTTGTTTATTCCTCTGACTTTGTTGTAGCAAACGTTGCCTGAGCAGATTTTCATTTACGACACAGTGCTGATGCTGAGCGGCTCTTAGAAGATTTAAGACTAACCTTAACTGTCTCACGTGCCTGGATTTACTACCTGGAAATACAAATGCCAAGGTTAAAAAATGGTGAAATTAGTGGGGAGGGAGGCTACAAAATGTGCCTGCCCAAAACTGCCCCTACATTCAGTAACTATGAGGCCACCTCTTTCTTAAGAGATGTCCTTTGCTCCTTCTTGCAGCGTGCCTATGGCCACAAGCGCTCCGAGAGACTCAACTCGGGCCTTATAAACCAGTAACAACAAGAGCCAAGTTTCTTCTTGCCACATTTTGGCATGCTCTTTCCACAACACTGTAATTAGGGAAGCTCTGCAAAGCATCTTGAGGAACACGGAGCAGGTCTCGCCCGAGCAACACGAGGCTCCCAGCCCCTGCTGTGCAAAGCCATGCCCAGCGCGTTGCCCCCGCTCGCCCTGACCTGGCACCGCTCCCCAAGCGCAGCGTTCAGCCCAAGCGCTGGCTGGGCTTCTGTCTGCTGGTCAGAGGGGGTTCTTAGGAGCTCCAGGTCCTTCAACTTGCCAAGTTAACAAGAAATTCAGATTTTGAGGCGGGGAGAGTGGAAAAAAAAGGAACTATCAGGGACTTGGGGCTTTTAGGACAAAATTCTGATTTTCCAGTACAGGGGATGACAACACTGGTAAAGCAACATGGGTTACCCCTAAAACAAGTGGTTCTTTGGATGTCTGGATGTCTAGAGATTCAGCCAAAAGCCCAAAGCCCAAGTCTTTCTTTCCAGCGAAACACCAGTATCTGTCCTTCACCACCATCCCGTCCCTTTGCTAATTTTCTGTATGCTTTTCAACCCAGTCTGGACCAGTCTAGTTTATGAGCCTTCAACTCATCCAGTGACTTTCAATTCTATCATTAATATGAAACAGCACCTTGTTATGCCAAGGTATTGACAGTGAAACAAGTGTCTGCATAAGAATTTTGATTTCGAGTTCATCAAGGCTAGAACTAAAAGCTGTCTCCTTTTTCCTAGAAAATGAACTATCTTCACAAATTTATGTTTCAGAATGGCATGAGAGGAGGCAAATTCAAGTATTCCTATCAATATTTCTTAATAAATAAAGGTACCATATCAGCATGCACAAGACTCCACATGTTCAAAGGAGAGCAAGAGTTTATCAGATGATTCACAGGCAGGAAGGGAAGTGTTTTTCTCAGGGTAGCCTTAAGGAATGCTTTTGCTTGCCCCAGCCCTCACCAGCCCGTGCGTGCTGCAGACTGTCCTGCCACACGCAGCTGGCCTGTTCCTCCCACATTTCTTCAGCCACCTTTTCTTCTTCTAAGCAGCGCCTGTCATAAAACTCATCAAGCACCTTTTGGAAATGAAGCAAACTGGGGCTCGCTCTGGCGGAAGCCGGTTTCTCTTAGCCGGTTTCTCTCAGCCGCGTTGCCGGGCTCTCGTGCCAAGCACATTCCCTCGTTTCAAGCTTCCCATGGAGACACAAGTCCCTCCACACACTTTCTTCCTTAATCCATTTGAAACCTGTTCTAAGGAAGGAAGGATTATCCAAAACTTCACCCTCCTTGGTGTTCACTGCCTATCTTGAAACAAACACAAGTGTCCTCACTCACAGAATTGATCTTACTACAAAGGGCAAAACTGAGGGCTGGTCTTAGCCGGTCTGTCAGGCATTTTAATTAAATCCCAGTTTCCCTGGGTATTTGAACCCTCATCTTGAGTGTGTGTGTGTGTGTGTGTGTGCGCGCGCACACACACAGATGCCTCAGAACTGCAGGGCAGAAGCAAACGTCATTTGTATTCCAGTCACCTAATACTCATGTAGTCCCTCGCTGAAAGAGCTGACTGCTGCAATTCTGAAGGAGGTAAATATGGGCTACTCTTTCCTCTGCTTCATTTCTTCCGGAGAACTGCAGGGAAGGAGTTTGGTATCTTTACGTTTTCAGTCACTAATTAAGTTCTCCGCAAACCAAATGCTGCTATTTTCTCACTAACGCACCCCCTTCTTCCCCAAGAAATGCTTATTTCTGTCAATTAGCATTAGTTTGGTGAAAAGGGAAGGGCACAGCACGAATTCAAACTGAAGTTATAACTTCACCCAGTTACGCTTCAAAGTTTCGCTTCCACTAAGGTTCAAACCTCAGCCCCTTAATGCACCAAGTAAACCATTCATTAGAAGAACGAACTACTACTTTTATAGAGCCCACCCTTTTCCATAGGTAAACCTCAAGTTAAAAAGCCATCTCAACACTTACTTCTGCCATAGAAAAATTTATAGCACAATTCTGTTGGATGAAAGGGACTCGATAAAGCTGTAGGGAGCAGAGTATTGGAAGGAGCTGAAAGGCTGCTCAAAAGGATGCCGTGCACACCCCACAGCAAGAGCTGCTTTATGAGAAATAAAGCCACGGAGCAGGCAGCTCTGCCCAGTGGCAAACTCACTCAGCATCAACAAAACGAGATGCCTCTGATAAAAGATTATATAACGTGTTGACTGAGCACACCACCAAGGTCGCCGCTGCGGGAGGCCTGCAGAGAGGCCACCCTGCGAGGCTGGCAGCCTGAACACCTCGAGAGCACGTCTCCAACCTGGTACCTGAAGGAGGAACACGCTGCCCGTGAGCAAAGCACAGGAAGAGACCAACACCCTCCAATCCGTGTCGTATGGAAGATGCGCTCCAGAAGCGGCTCTGGGATGCTGCCCAGAAAACGTTGGGTTCTGAAGGAAATCCGCCTACTTGGAGGGAGAATGCCTGGTAACAGATGCGGGAGTGAGGACCATACTGCACATGCTACGCAGACACATGGAAACATGAAAAACAGAAGGATGAACGTGAACGTTGTGCAGGACATAAGGAAAGAGAAGGTTTTTTTCTTTTCTTTTTTTTTTTCTTTTTTTCTTCTTTGCTTCTAAGAGAGAATCAACACTATGCCAGCCTTGGTCTGACAGACAACGTGAATACCAACAAGAAAGAGACACAAATCAACCCAAGAATACGAGCATCCACAGATGGTCGGAAATGAAAACTCTAAGTCACCTTTACACAAGTTGCAAGTAAGCAAATTCCAAAAGAAACGCAAGAAAAACAGAAGTCTGGGGGGCTGTCTTTTAGCAAACCATCTGACTTTGTTTAAAGACAAGACACTGAAAGGATAAACAAAGAAGCTATAAGCTGTTTAAGCAGGCATCGAGGAACGGTCACGGAGAGCATCACCAAGCGCCCTGGAGAGCTGCACCACGGGCAGCCTCTCCAAGCACCGGCCTTGCAGCATCGCGGGGACTCCAAGGGAAGGGGGATTCACACCCACAGGCAGGGGAGAACAGCGTGTCCTTCGCTGCCATTTCCTCCCCATAACACTGGCTCAGCTCGCAGAGCAAAGACAAGAGCATCCTTTGGCAAAGGCACACTCTGTATTGCACGGGGGACTGTTCCGGGGTTCCTGGCACGCAGCTACGTTTGCTCCACATAGTAACATTACCAACTCATGCTACACAATATTTGCTCTTACCAGTCACACCCTTCGAGTCCACTTAAGGAGCAGGGAGGAAGCACCGTGGGTCAGAAGGCAATCTATGGGCTGCTGAAGATGACGAATTACAGCAATAAAAGCTTGGCTCAAATATCAAATTAGCTGCTTACTTAGATACCAAATATAGTGCTTGGAGAACGTGCCTCAGAACATGGACAGCTTCCCAAAAACGCCCATCGGTGCTTTTAAAAACCAATGCTTTATGAATGACTAAAGCAAATCCAGTCATACAACCTATGAAATCACAGCAGGGTGTCAAATTCTATTTTTTTTCCCCACGACTAACGAAATGGCCTAAAACAGTCTTCAATCCTTTTTAAAAAAGCAAAAAAGAACAAGTTGTTAACGTCACGGGTCGGGGGGAAGCAATACTAGAGAAAGGGAAGCTGAACTAAATTTTAATGGAGTGGGTCATTCAACACACTATAAAAGGCTGTTTTTTATTGCCACCCCCCATGTAAAACACACTGACGACAGGAACAGTGCCAACGTAAGACCCACTGCCACTTCCCAAGAGCAACCTCAGAGCGTGCACTGCGGATTACACTTTCACTTTGATTAATGGGTGCGATGGCATCTGGTTTCAGGAAGCAACAGAAGGATCATTAGAGTCAAGGAATCACACAAAGAAGCACAGGAAGGAGAAATGGATGTGAGCAGTAATGAGTAAGCTAAGGGCTTCCAAAAATACTCTCCCTTATCTTATCACCAACTATTGCTTAACATCTCCTATAGTTGAAGCCATGTTCACAAAGTCTGCTTCTGCATTGCAAAGGATCTTACCGAGAAAACCCAGCTCTCTGACATATCTCCAGGTGCCACTTTCATTTCTGGATTCTGAACGCTCAGCCAGGCCCTAAACCTGTTATTCCAATCAAGTAAAGCCAAGATTATTTCTAAAGTTGGTAAAAAGGTAATTAAAATAAAAACTCACCAAGTCAAATATGGGTTACTCTATTAAGGCTAACATAGGAAGCCCACCCAATCACACTCCGGGCACAAATTCCTTTTATCAGATATCTCTCTCTCTCTTTTTTTTTTTTTTTTTTTTTAAGCAAAGGAGGAATCAGCCAATTTCTACCTTATGCTCATGTATTCTGCCGGAAAGAAAGGAATTAAACTTGGGGTAGAGACCACAAACTCGTGCATTAGGAGTTCTTATTTGCAGCGTGTGTTCTTCTCCAAGGCAAGGAGAACACTGTGTGTACTTGAGCAGCGCTCATATCACTAAGACACGAGTGATTAACTCTGGAGTTAAGCTCCCACACTTAATAGCCAAGTGCAAGGACAGCAACTGGAAAAAAAAATAGAAAAAAAAAAGAAAAACTGACTAGAAAGGGGAAATGTGTAAAACTTGAAATCTAACTAAACTGAAATATGGATAGGATCACAGGCAACACACCAGAATAACAAAAGGAATGGATTCAGGCCAAGCAACAGCTGTGAGCTGGAGGAAGAAAACGGAGAGAAGAGGGTGAACAAGACATAAGTGTCTCCACACAGGGAGAAAAACAGGAGGAAACTCGGAACAATAAGCTACGGTTGTTACTGGATTTACGGGGGGGAAGGGGGAAAAGGGAATAACGAGAAAAGAATCCCTGGCAAGTTCTATCTCTGCAGTGCAAGTCTATGCTTCGAAGGACAAGACAAAATGATTGTTATTCCCAGCTTTCTCAGGAAGGACGACCTAAAAGATACACGAGGAAAAGAATTTTCTTCCTAGTCACCAGAAGTGGCTGCTTTTAAAGGTTTCCGAGCGCAGTTTCAAAGAAAAACTCCTCTTACCTTCAGGAATTCATAGAAGGCTGCTGTTTTATTAACACAAAGCTATTCTCTCACACGCACGAAGGCGGTAACCTCTGACTCGGGTGGTACATATACTATGTGGGAAGCACAAGTTTGAACTTAGCAGAGAAATTCTGGGATACACATGCAGAATAACTGTCACATTGGCTCTGGGATTTTATAAATATATATAGATACATATATACGGGTATACACACACACAAAAAAAAACCATCTTTGCCCTATACTTCTTTCTTTCTGATCTGCTTTGATCCAGGAAAGCTCGGCCACAGCTTTTCTAGCCAACCCAGTCAGGACGGACTCTGGCTTTGGAGGGAATTGTACAGGCCACTGAATTTCAAATCCAACGCATCTCCTTTCAGGACCAAGAGGAGATAATGCAACAGGCATCTTCTCCCACAAAAAGTTCCTCCTGAAAACCTGGAGAAAAATACATTTATTGCCATCAGTTGCCTCACAGAGTCACTACAAAGATCCTAACAGGTTTTAACTCCCTAAAACTTGCATGGTCTGGTGCTGATCTTCCTGCAGCAGAGGATGGCAGCTCACATGGCTGCAGATGCTCCTTCTCTACAGCAAGGCCCATCTCCCAGCCAGTATGCGAAGTGCTATGCGAGTCCAAAGGAAGGAAATACTGTGTTAGGAACACAGAAGGGAAAGCAAAGGATCCCAACAACTCCACCCCGTGAAGTTCAGAGAACAGAGGACTAATTCTAAAAGGTCTGTGAAAAGCAATGAAGGAATAGTCACAGCCAGAAACAGATTGGGCAGCATTTTAATCCCTATAACCCCAAGCCCCCTTCTCTATGCACACAAAAAAAAGGAAAAAGAAAAAAAAAAAAAAAAAAAAAGCCAAACAAACAGTACGCTCATTGTTTCTCCGTGCAAATAGGAAATTGCTTAGTTTACAAATGCTGAAACTATGGCTAAGCATATCCTGCGGTCAGGGTTGATTCGTGGGTCAAAGGCTTATTGATAGCTTTGGCAGTAACATCTTTCTTGTTGCTTATTATGGAAGACAGAGTGGTACAATCAGATGCAGCTATTTACTTCTCTAAGGAAAACAAGCAGCTTTGCTCTGCCAGCTCATTTGTTTCTGTTCTTTTAAAGCACTGGACAACACAGAAGATACCGTAGTCAGAAAGAAAGTACTGAGATGATCCAACAACAGGCTAAAACTAACTGTTGAGATCTAATCGGGTCGAGGGAACAGTTTAATTAAACAGCCAGCCTTGGGCACAAAAGCCGATGTGCACAGGTGCAGCTCCAAGCTGTTCACCAGAAGGTAACTTTAATATTTTATCCTTTTTTAAAAGCCTCCCTCATGGAACATATATACTCCAAGGGGAAGCGGTGACTCACAGGCTCTCCTCTCTGCAGTTCTCTGTTGACACGGGGAGAGGCTAAATCTAAAGCCTTGACAGAAAGAAAAAAAATATATATATATATAAATGTAAATATAAAAACACACTACCTCTCTTCAGGATAAAAAAAATAGGCCATGTTACACATGCACCAACCCTCCCCTGAAAGGGATGCTTGTGCCACTGCTATTCTCACCTGGCAGATGTAGAGTTAATCCCACGGCTTCACTTACATTGCAAACACTAACTGGGAAGGACAAACAAGGGAAAACAAGTGTGTCATAAAAGCAAACCATTAGGAAGCAATTAAGAGCGGATGTCCCTTGCCATGTAGCTTACACAACTTTCACACTGAGCACTGCCTTTCTTGACTGCTTGTCTTCATTTTAAGCTAACCCTTTATGGAGAAGGCAGCACCCACAAACATGGAAATGGAGCAATTGCTCAGTTCAGCAATTACACATTTCCCTAAAAAGGGTATTTGAGGTGAAAGTCAGAAAAAAAAAAATGCAATTTCAAGCTCAAATACCTCGCAGCCTGAACACATTTTGCACAGCTCTTATTTCAAGGGAGATTCATTCATCCTGAAATAGAAGGAGCCAGGAATCAGCAAAAAGTTGGTTTCGCAACCCTGCCCCACCAGCCCTAACTGAAAGGCAGCAGCAGCAGCAGCAGCCATGCATTGCTGGCTACCATTCATTAGCATTTCATCAGGGCTAATGGCATGATCTACTTTTCCTCAAGCAGCTGTCAGTTCACCGTGATAAGCAGACATTTCCTCAAAACCAGGGAAAGAAATAATCATTGTGGCTAAGGGAATGGCAAGAACTCCTTGCTTAAGAGTATAAAGGTAGTAGTGCATGCA
>JAVCKT010099367.1:0-10026 GCA_032273925.1 Rhynchotus rufescens | reverse complement strand
TGAACCTCTTTGGGAAATGCAAAGGTCCAGCAAGGGCAGTGGAGGCCTCCCGAGGGTCCCTCTGGGCCAGGAGCGCTGCCATCGGCGGGCATCTTGGCTTAACCATGCTCAGCCTCTTCCTTGAGAAGCACACAGAGAAGCAAGGTGGCAACGGGCTGCCAGGCCTGCCTGGAGCTCCTGGGCACCCAAGGGAACCCCATAGGACCACAGGGTTCCCCATGGGGCCACCTCTGCTCCCACCTCTGCACATGGCAGCAGGGACGGGAGGGAGGCACTTCCTTCTCTCCGCGTGGGTGGCCTCAGGTGAGGCTCAAGAGATGTCTCAGTTTGATTGGGAAAAAAGAAAAGGCAATCACAGGAAAAAATATATATATTAATTTAAGGTGTTGCATTATTAATTTACAATGTGCACTACGAATTCATAATGCGTATTATTAATTTACAACACAGCGATAAGTACGTATTCCATCGCTGTATATCCAAGGCAGAGCCCCCCGCACGGCCCCAACGGCCGCCTCGGGAGCGGCCGGAACGCGCATGCGCAGCGCCGCCGCGCCGGCCTCGGGCAGCCCCCGCCGCGCTTCGCGGGGCCGCGGGGGGGTCGTGGCGTCCGTTTCAGTAGTATTTCCCGGGCTGTCGGTGGTATTTCCCGGGCTTTCGGGAGTATTTCCCGGGCTTTTGGAATTGCAAGCGCCGAATCGCTTTGAATGTGTGGAAAATACTAAATGGCCTCATTTGTGGAGGCCACGGGCGTGCTGGCAGCGCGCGGCGAGAAGGGAACCGTGTGAAATGAGGTGGGAGCTGAGGAGCCGGAGGGTTAACGGTCTGCCGGGACACGTGTGGCGAAGGGGATCCCAGGTGGGGATGGATATACGCCTATCCGGGAGGTTTGCGTAGCAGAATACGAATATGGAATAAAATGGTGAAGAAAAGAGGAAAAAAAAGCCAGTCAGCTGGAAGTTGAGGATCAGAGACACAGCCGTAGTATGAAAGGGATTTGAGTAGGTGTTTCCTTGACAAACACGTCTGGCACACAAGTAATCCTTGCAAGTACACTGTGAAAAGGAAATCAGTTGCCAGAGAAGGGATTAGATGTTTTTCTTCGCAGTCCCCCCACTTGTTATAGCAAGGAGCTTCCTCGGGGTGGGTGTTTCAAGTAGTGTAGCAAAGTTGCTTTATCATCCCTGTTAGCATTGGTGTCTGCATGGAGTCGCCTGCCGAAAGCCTGGTCTTTGCTTGACGCCGTTTCCCCCTCTCAGGACTCTGCAGTCCCTCCGCGAGGATGGAGACGCTGAGGAGCTGCACCGTGGAGGAGCTCCGGGAGCTGCAGGATAACGCGGAGGAGATCGAGCGCCTGGCCCTGGACTCTCGGGAGGTAGGCGCTCGCCTTGCTGCAGCGCCCAGCGGCACGCGGCTGCCATGTGTGGCCCGGCACTGGCTCCTGCGTCTCTTCTCCCAGGTTCAGGAGCTGCAGCTGGAAAGGGAGATGGCCCTTGCTGCCAATCGCAGCCTGGCCGAGCAGAACCTGAAGTTCCAGGCGCCGCTGGAAACGGGCCGCACCGACCTCTCCCGCAAGTACGAGGAGCTGCAGAAGCTGGCTGAGCGCTGTAAGGAGCAGAAGGCCAAACTGGGTGAGCACATCCTGCCCGCCTTCCTCTGCGGTCCTGCGGACTGGGTGCGCGTGGAGTTGCTGCGGTGCCCTTCCTTCTTGCCTCCCTCCAAACAGGTGGCACTGAGCAGGCTCCATTCGAAGTTCCGTAGTTCTTTGGCAGACTGAGTTCTTTGGACAAGCAGGGTGGCGTTTGTTGTGACCATTCCCTGCTCAAATGCTGCTGTGAGGATCTGCTGCTGTGCTGCCATTTTCCCTGCTCAAATTCTCTGTGATTCTGTGATCTGAAGACCTCGGGAGGTCTTCAAAACCCGCCTGGATGCCACCCTGTGCTCTGAGTGATGAGCTCCAGAGGTCCCTTCCAACCTCAGCCATCCTGTGATGCCACCCTGTACAAATCAGAGATGCCGTCTCAGCATAAAACCCTTTCAGTGCAATTAAGCTTCTTTTCAGTTTTTTCTCCTCATATCAGCATTTTCCAAGGCAGGAAGGCTCTTCCTAGGAGAGTTTCCCACTCAGAGATGTGACAAAGATCATTCCTGCTGCTTTATCTGCCTCACATTGCAGAGCAGAGCTGCAGAGCCAGCTGACTAGTTCAGGGGCTGCACGACAGGGTTATGAGCTGATGACTTTGCCTTATTTTGTGTTTCACTTTTCACCCTGTTCCTCCCTTTCTTTCCCCCAGAGAATTTTGCAGCAGCGTTGCATCCTCAGGCCTTGCTGGATCTTCTGCAGGTGGAAAGTCAGAAAATCGAAGAAGAGTCTGAGGTGAGTTTAAGATTTAAACTCATCAATAATTTAAGTGATTAGTCTTTGAAGACTTACAGTTATGCTCCCAAGCCTAATGCCTTAAATCAAAGATTATCTCTTTGTAGTTTGACATTGTTACTGGAAAAAAAAATGGTTTGTCCTTTCTTTGCTCTTGTGTGGCACACGCTACATGTCTCCAACAGAGATATGAATCCTAAACGAGGTTTGGAGGGAAGCAGTGCTGATGCCAAAGCTGTTCTGTGTTCCAGAATATGGCTGAGAAGTTCCTGGAGGGTGAGGTGCCGCTGGAGACGTTTCTGGAGCAGTTCTCCGTTATGAGGAAGCTGTCCCACTTGCGCCGGGTCCGAGTCGAAAAGCTTCAGGAGCTCCTGAAGAAGCCAGAAGCGCCGCAGGAGCCGAGCAGAGACTCTCAGCAGCATCTACCTCCTCCCGCGCCCGCGGAGCAGCCGCCGCAGCCCTTCCCGCCCGGCGCTGCCCCCTTCCCTCTGCCCTACAGCCCGGCGCCAGGCCAGCCGGCGGGCCCCACGGCGCACGGAGCGCTGCCCGCCGCTACGTTCTCCGGGGCGCCGCTCGCCGCGCCGCACGGGGCCTCCTCGCAGCCCGGCGGCCAGCCCGCCTTTCCCTACAAACCTGCCGCGGGGGCCGCCTACCCGGCGCTGCCTGCCGAGCTGGCCCCGGGCTATCCCAAGCCCCTGAGCGGAGGCTCCTCTTCAGCCCCGGGATACCCTTGGTCACCGTCCAGAGGCCCCCCTGCTGCCCCCCCGGCCTCGCAGCCCTCTCCTGCGCCCCCGAGGCCGGGCTACCCCCCGTACTTCTCTCCGGCGGCGGCGAGACCTCAGTGCCCGTACCCAACGCAGCCGCCGCTCCCGGGTTTCCCAATCCCTCCCCAGCCTCCCTATCCGTCTGGCCCGCCGCCTCCCTTTGGCTACCCGCCGCCTCCGAACCCCCAGCGCCCGGCTTGGCCTGGCTACTAAATCGGGACTCTCGGGGCTCCTCCCGCTCCTGGACGGAGGAAGAAGACGGAGTTGAGCGCCGTGCTCTTGGGCCCGTGCCCGTGTTAGCATTATCCAGGGGAAGAGGCACGGCCCTGGCGTGGGGCGGCCGTCACGCTGGTGCCCTCTCCCCGGGCTGCACTTTTTTGGTTGTGACAGTTGCTTGTTGGCTGCTGGAAAAGCAGTTAACTCGCAGAGAAAACACAAGCAGTCGGCTGGATTCTCAGCTGGGACACGTGGGAATGGGAAGGACACGCACTGATCTCACCAGCTGAGAGCCCGGCTCCGCTGCGCGGGCGCACGGCCGAGCGAGAGGCTCTTCTCCCTACGCCCATAGTTTCCTCTCTAACATATGCAGTGTAATAATTCTAAGCTTTTTTTTTTTTCACAGGTGCTGAAAAGACACAGTGGGAATTTTCTGACAGAATTTCTAATACTAAATACTTGTTGCTTCCCTAGGGCCTTCCTGGAAGTGAGGAACAGCGCCAGCCAGACTGGCAAACGGTTCGTAATTTGTTTGGCAGGGAGCAGCAGCTGGCCAGCCTGTTGGCCAGGCCTTGAGATATATCTGGTGGCTTTTTTAACGCTGGTGCAAAATAACTTCCAAACCAGCTCTACTTGAGCCGTTTCCAGCAGCCTGCGAGGTCAGGCTTTCCTCATCATAAGTACCAGCCTAGTCCAAAGCAGAGGTGCGACCCAAGCTCACCGAGTTCAAGTATTTCCTGCTTGCCAGGGAGCCTCTTTCCCACTCGTGTCCAGCACGGGAGCCCTTCCCTGTGCTGGCTGGGCACTATCCCACTGAGGCACCGGGGCTCAGGTGACTCCCCGGAGCGCAACACCCGGCTGCGCTGTGTCGGAGGGGTGGTGTTTGGGGAGCGGGTGTTGCTTTGGGGCTTGAGGTGCGTGTCAAGCTCAGCTTGGGGGAAACAGGGTGGAAATGACGCGTGGTGCCTGCCCTCCAGCTCTGCACGACTGACCTCGTAGAGTTCTGTGATATATGAGGCCCCAACAGCCTCCCTCTCCCTCCTCTCGTGTCCTGGAGGAGAGGGAGGGGGTTCCGCAGGCTGTTAAGGGCCCCAGTGTTCCTCACATCTCCCTTTGCTCCTCAGGAAACACTAGATAGCAGAGTGAATGACAGGTTTTTAATGGAAATAGGATTAGCTTGGCTCAGCACTTTATCCTCTGAATTCTGCTTGTATCCCCCTAAGTTATTGATAAGGAAAGATTACTAATGGACTAGAGCAAGACGAATGCCGTTGGGATTTGATGGAAATACCATATCTGTGGTTAATTACAATAATAAAACTTGATAAATTGCGTGCAGGGTCGTGGTAGTGCCTGTTTGGGGAAGCGACGTGGCGTCCACTTGGTATTTTTTATTGATTTGATGTAAATACCCTGTTGGTGTCCTTACCCCGACTTCCTCTTGATGTTGCCCATGGAATCTCTCACCCTGTTGCAGCGCCAGCTTTCTTGCTCTGTTGTTCTCATTTTTCCCAAGGGGCCCGTTGGGTCAGTCCTTTATCAGCCCATCTCTTCCCTTCTCTGGCCTTTCCTCGTGCATCCTACGTGCTGTCATTCCTGTTCTCTGCTTTCCCTCGCTAGTTGGCAAGTTGGTGCTGTTAAGAAATGGCCTTTGCAGCATTGGAAGGAAGAGAACAAGGCACAATTACTAGAAAACCAATTTTATTATAACAACTATTTCTAATTAAATATCTCAGGTTCATTTTCAGCATTTTTTTTCCTTCTGATGCTCTTCACGTGTCTCTGCTTTACAGACCTCCCACTCTCCCACACGCAGTCGTTCAAGCCCCACTCCCACGTGCGCGCAGGCGAGTGTCCCAAGCAAACCAGCCCTGCAAACATCTAGGCTTCTACCGAGCAGCGAATGCGGCCAAGCGCGCGGCTCCAGAGTGACTCCGAACACCAGGAGGCGGCCGTCTTCCCTGTGAAGCTCATTCCCGGGGTGTGCGGCAGCTTTGGCGACAGCAGCAGGTTTGTGCTTTCAGCCGGGCCCTGCCGGGCTGAGGAGGGCGGTCGTCCCGGTTCGGAGACACGGGGAAGAAGGTAACCCGGAGCGCTGCGAGCTCTCAGATTCGTGCGCCTCTCAGATTCTCACAAATAGCTTAAAACAACAAGGAACAGCTTAAAATAACACCAACAAAACTTGCTCTCTCCCAGGCGGGAGGTCTGGGAAGGATGAGGCTTTCTCGGGACGGTGCCCAGCTGCCAGGGCGATAGCAGAGCGCGAAGCCAAGCCGGGCTAGGGCAGAGCCGAGCGACCGGGGGCAGTGTCACGGGTACGGATCTCCCAGCCCCGAGTCCGGGCGGCTCGGAATGAAGTGCTCGGCTGACGTCCAGCCGTGGGGCGCACGGGCAGGTCTGAGGCTCTGACTGTAACGGGGGCTCCGAGAACACCCCGTTGCTGGCAGTAGCCCGGTGAGGTCTGCAACTGGCCCAGGGTTTCCCCGCGTCCCCTCCCTGCAATCGGGATGAGCGCCGTTACACCCCGGCGGGGGGACACACGGAAGGGCTTTCTTCCAAGGTGACCAGCGCACACCTTTCTGGTTTTCTCTTCTCTTTTGTCCATTCTATTCCATTTTTTTTTTCCCTCCCCACCCGCTTAGGTCGAATCCCCGCTCTGCAGGTCAAGAAGATGACTGATGCAGAAAACGAGGCTAACGTTAGCCAAATCTGACGAAGCCACAGGCAGGCTAATTGAGCGGGGCTCGGCTTAGCCCTCGTGTGAATGAGTGTCCTGTGTGAGATAGCTCGGGATGAGGAGGTAACGGCGGGCGCACGAGAGGGCTTACCGCTCGCAGGGCAGTCACACTCTGCGGGCGGAGTGCAGGTCGTAGTCGCTATCGGAGGAATTGTCCGGAGGGTTGGAAGACTGTGATGCGCCTTCCAGAGCTGTGAAGGGAATAAATTGGGAAGGGAATAAACTCCCTGGGTCTGCCAGGCGAGGCGGCAGGGCCAGGGCCAGACGTCCAGCCCCGGAGCACCACGTTGCCCAGCATGGAGAGCAGCACCGGCTGCGTCTCACCACGACGGGGCTTTCCCTCCAACGCCAGCGCTCTGACTATTCCCCGTGCCGGAGGGGCGCGCGGAGAAGCCATCGCCGCGCGTCCTCCTCGCGGTGCCTTACCCGGGTAAGCCGACAGGTAGGGGTTCTTCTTGGGTGGCTGCGCGTAGTCGTTGTCCTCTCCTTGTGCCCTCGGCCCCTCGGCCCGCGGCCTCAGGTTGACGGTGCTGTTGCGGTGGAACGAAACTGCAAGGGACGGCAGGGAGCAGTGAGCATCAAGGACCGAGGAGGTGGCTCTGGGTGCCAACTGCTTCCCCAGAAGGTTGGAAGCTCTCCCATCCTGCGTTCTGCAAGGCAGGGCACCAAGTGGCCTCTGCTTCCACCCCAGCCGGGAGGCCTCTGGGCGAAGCGGCGGCGCGGAGGGGCCGGGCTGCATGCGGGGCTCGGGGCTCCGCGCGAGTCACCGTGAGTCACAGCGGTGGCAGCGGCAGGAAGCCGGGGCGGCAGATCCGCACCGAGGCAGTCCCCACCGCCGCGCACGCCGTGCTCCGGGGCAGCTCGGCGAGAGCGGCCTCTGCGCCAGCCTGCAAGGCCGGTGCCGTGGCCGGGAGCTTCCGGAGGCTGCCGGCCGGCACGGGGAGCTCAGAGAGGCACAGGGAGGGACTGCTGCCACCCAGCTGCCCTCCTCGAGCGCCCCTATGTGCCCCTCACCGTTTTGGTTGAATCCTGTGGGGCCGATCCATTGGCGCTGCTTCTTCTTTGAGACTGGAAGGGAAAGGAGGGGGGACGGGTGAGACGGGACCTGTCAGAGCTCCCCAGGGAGCTGCCCGATTCCTCTGCCAGAAATGGGCTGCATCTCCTCTGGCTGCTTTCCACCCCGCGGCTGCTGCCCACGAGCTCCATATGCCATCCCAAATAATCTGCTGTGCCCGGTAATCCCTCCGCCACGTGGTGAGAGCCTCTGGACGCGGCACAGGGCTTGTGGAACACGCTCCACCTGCTCTTTTGTGTGCGCGCCACGCTTAATCCTGCCGCGGCGAGCGGAACACGCAGCGCCGCCTGACCCCACAGGCTTTCCATGTCAGTGCTGCTCAGGGAGACAATGGGAAAAAGGGATTTGTGCCACCGAAGCCTGGGGCAGGGATGATCCCCTGGGAAGCACCTAGTCCCAGCTGCAGAGATCTGCTGCCAGGGGCCGGCCCGGGAAACCACCTGCATCTCGGCAGGTTTCGTGGCGGTGCCGGGGGGCCGGCGCAGAGCTCAGCACTCACTTTTCTTCATGAGCCTCTTGTAGGCAGGGGGTCCGCAGATGAGCAGGAGGATGCCGAAGAGAACCAGAGCCAGGAGGATGCTCGTGATGGTGCCGGCTCCCAGGCCAGCAGCTGGCGGCTTGGAGTCCTGGCCTGGGGAGAGGACAGACGGGCGCCCTGAGCCGGGGCCGCCACGGTGCCCCAACCACCCCTTCTGGGGCCATGGTGGGGAACAGAGCACGTCTGGACAAGGATGTGGCCATGCTGGGCCCCCGGTGCCATCTCCCACGCGGACCCCCCTCCTCCGTGTGCCCCCCGCCCCGTGAATGGGTCCCCACTGCTGCTTACACACGACGCGGGTGCGGGAGCAGGTCCGGAGCGCTCCTTGCAGCGCGCAGAGGTGGAGGCTGCGGGCGGCGCAGGTGACGCCCAGCGCCGGCGGCTCCTCGAGCGCGGCGCTGGAGGAGAGCCGGCCGCAGCGCAGCTCCCGGCACAGCTGCCGGCCGCGCTCGGCCCGCCGCGCCGGCTCGTCGCACAGCGCCTGCCAGCGCTCCCCGCGGAACACCTCGATGTGGCCCTCGCACGGCGTGAGGCCCCCCGCCAGCCGCCGCGCGGCCCGGGGCTCGGAGCCTGCGCGAGGGAGGCACAGCAGCGTCAGCTGGGGGCTCCGTGTCCCGCCGGCTCCCCGGGAGCAGCCTGCTGCTCCTCTGCACCCCGTGTCCGCTGGCTTTGGGGGGTCAGCGCCAGCGCGCTGCACCCCGCTCTTTCCCGTGTTCCCCTGCCCGCGCACCGCAGAGCTGCTGCATCTGAAACGCAGAGCGGCGCCGGGCCGAGGGGGCTGCTGCCGGGAACTGAGCGTGCTAGGGACGTTTCCTGTTTTCTCGTCGCATGAGAGAGAAAATGCGTGGGAGTGGGTGGGTGCCTGAGCGCGCCGGGGCGGCCGCGGGCCTTGAAGAGCCGTGGAGGCCCTGGGGACCGTCAGCGAGGGGTCTGGCAGGAGCTTGGGGAGGGATCAGATCCCTTCTCACACAGGGCTGCGGCGCCTGCAGCAACTGGGGTGTCTGGTTTAGGGAGTAAATGTGTCCTCCCCTCTCCAGCAGCCGCCCAAGCTAGAAGGGGTGCTGCAGGAGAGGGACAGCACCCCGAATGCTGACCCTGTGCTCCCCTAGCTCCTCAGGGTGCCTGCCCGCACCGCGCACCAAGCAACCCGCAGGCGCGGCACTGGTGGGCTTGTCCGAGGGAGCTCCCGGAGCCAAGGCGGCCCTCGTGCCAAGGGCACGCGTCCTCACCAGAGCAGATGAGGAAGGCGGGCGCTTTGTCCCGGCCGTCCCTCGTCTCATTGAAGCAGTCCAGGACCGAGGGTCTCTGGCAGGACCGCTCCATCTCCCACCGCACGGGTAAGTGGCCCGCCGCCTCCGGCACGGCGCTGTGCTCCAGGGCGACGTGGCCGCAGTTCACTGCCTCACAGATTCGGGAGGCCAGGTGAGGCCAGGCGCCCGCGTCGGCCCCTATGGCGCCCCACAGCCCCTGCCTGTAGAGCTCCACGAACCCCGAGCAGCTGAAGTTCCCATCCACCAGCCTCAGCCTGGCAGCACCTGGCAAGAGGAGGCAGAGAGAGCGGCTCGTTACTGACCGGGACGTCACTTATGGACCTCATGTGGCAAAGAGTCCCCAGCAGCCGGACTGCATAGGGAGCGCGTCGCTCCTGCGCCTATTTAACTGGAGAGACGATCGCTCCATCTGCAAAGGCAACTCTTGCCATTGCGCGTGGCATTGCCAGCGTGTCCGTGCTCACCATTGCTCCCTCTGCCAGCTACGTGGTGGCACCTCTTGCTGTGGCCACCAGGTTACGGAGCAGGGCCACGAACCTGCCACCGCAGAACTGAAAACCATCCCATCCACCAGAGCCTGCATGATCCGGACCTGTCCTTCAGTACGTTGGGTAGAGAGGACAACCCGCCACTCACCATCCCATCAAGGGGACAGCGCCAATGCAGCAATCACCTCCTGGTCCCGTTGTGCTCATGAGCGCGTGAGGTTTAACTGCGCCATTACTGCTGCAGATGGCATTAACGGGACCTTGGGACATCCCTGGT
The DNA here is from genome assembly GCA_032273925.1 of Rhynchotus rufescens. NCBI lineage: Eukaryota > Metazoa > Chordata > Aves > Tinamiformes > Tinamidae > Rhynchotus > Rhynchotus rufescens. The sequence goes on along the minus strand of JAVCKT010099367.1, from coordinate 283 downwards.
CCCTTGGGATATCCCTGAGATACCTGTCTCCCAGGCTGCATGGGTTTATTTGCTCTGCGTGAGCCAACGAGCGTTGAGCAGAGCCTTTCCCCACGCGGAGCGGCGACGGGCTCTTACCGGTGGGCTCCGGCGTGCTGGTCCCGGGCGCTGGCGGGGGCTCGGTGCTGGCTTGGGCCGCCTCTGCAACAACACGGCGAGTGCCACGGGGGGCTGCCGGTGGCGCCACGGCGGCGGGCGGGCGGGCGGGCAGCGGGTCTCACCGCGGCAGCTCAGCGTGACGCAG
>JAVCKT010099365.1:0-10027 GCA_032273925.1 Rhynchotus rufescens | reverse complement strand
AGTAAAAAAGCAAATATCACAAGAGTTCTAAATAATATATGGGGACTTAAAAACTTCCTATGTTCTATTTTCTCATAGTAAAGGCTACATACAAAAATATACATTCATGTATTCCTATTGCCTTCAGTGAAACTGATTCTGACCCTTTCAATAATTGTCTCTTTTTCTGTGAAAACTAGAGTATGTCTTGGCATACATTGGTTTGGCAAACCTTGTTTTTGTTCTAGTACCAGAAGGTTCAACTAACATTTCAAAAAGCTTCTGTAATTTCATCCACAGAGTTTCTAGCTCTTATATAAGTCATAACAGGGGTTCCAGTAACCTATCTGCCAAGCATCTGAATTGAAATCATTGTCATCCATTTTATTGTATGCTCTCACTGGCTACTACTATGAGAAAAGTCATTCTTACGCTGACATTATTTGCAGAGTTCAGTCACATTCCTGTGACTATCAAATGATGTTAAGTACAATTAGTGTCTATTACATCTTTGACCTGGAATTAAGAAAAACTGCTGTACTGCTAAGTAGTGTCCTATTTCTTATGCTACTACATTTCATGTACTTGCCAACAAGTGGATTAAAAAAATATTTTTCCACTTATTTCTCATCCATTCTCTTTACAGAGCACTTCTGTTTCTCTCATCTAATCCACAGAAGGCCTTTTATTTTTTTTTTTCTTTTTAAATGACTGCAGCAGTTACTTTCATGTCAAATATTAGTGTGAATGATCATTCTTCCAAGAGCTAGTTAGTCTTCTACCGTCGCAGGACTTAAAAAGTAACTATAAGAAAAGTACTGCAAAAAGACAAATAGAATCCTACAGATTAACCAAATTAACCTTCTGATTTATTCTCCAGAATGTTTATATTTTCCCCTCTAAATAAATTATTTATCCAGCTCTCATAAATAATCAGAATTTTTGTATTTCTTTTTCTTGAATTGTTCATGAATGGATCTTATGATTGTTCTAGTTTGTGAAAAAGAGTGCTTTGTCTTATTTCATGAAATTAACTGTAGGAAGAGGCTGTACCATGAATGCTAGGTCAAGAAACTTTAAAAATATATGTATAGCTCACAGATTTTGGGTTTGGTTTGGTTTTGAGCTGTAATGGAAATAATTCTCACTTTGCTAAAAGGGACAAAAAGGTGACAACTTTTGGAAGTCATAAGCTTTATTTCCCAACATTCAGTATGCCAAAGCTTTCTGCTCAGTCAATTACTAGCTTTTCAGAAACAGACATAGAAGAATAGTGATATTTATCTTCCAAATAAAACATTTTTAGCTTCTGTGTGTTTCTTCCCATCCTCACACTTTAGTGCTCATTAGTTCAATTCTGTTATGAACTCGTACTTAGACTAAAACTTCACCTCAAAAAGTAGTCTATATTTGTAAGAGAAAAGAACTAGAACTTCTGAGTGACTGTTCAGTGATAAAATTATGTAATGAGGAAGGCGAATAAATGCAGAATAGAGAAGAGACTTTTTGCACAGGTTATCATGCATTGAGAGTGTGTCAAGAAGTATTCTCATATATCAAAAATAATCTTACAAAAAGGAAAGAGACAGGAGCAAACTTTAAGGCATCCAGTCAAGGACAGTTTTGTTGTTTGTTGTTTTTCATAAGTGCACGTGATAATTTTCCCCTTGATTTTTAGCCAAGGTCTGAGTCTAGGATTTTGTCTGACAAAGAGCTTCAAGCACTACTCTTTCTATGTTAAAATTAGCAGGCGACAGACCCATTTTTGTTGATAGTCACAGTGGTGACTCAGCATGCTGCTTGCAGGCAGATTGGTGCCTTTCACTCTCCAGGTTAGTTTTATGTCTTGCACAAGCATCAGTTCTCAGGAAGAAGCAGGGCACGTCATCTAGCAGACAGTGGCTGCTAGTGCTTTACATCCCTCTCCTGAAAGAGCCTGGCACAAGCTCTGCACCTTGTCCATCCTGCCCGACCCTTACCAGTGAGCAAATGGTATGAGTGGGTGTAGTGCAAGGAACTAACACAGAATCAAGCCCTCATCCCAGTTGGCGCTTATAGTCACCACCTCATGCCTGATACTAACCCCTTTTCTTGAGGGCAGGCCTCACCTGTGATGACATATGTATTCCATACATTCCATGTATGAAAACAACCAGCTTTTGATCACTGGTTGGACAAGGAAAATAGGTAAAGACGGTTCATTCAGACAGCTCCTTCCATGACTTCAAGGGATGCTTTTTAAATCTGTTTCCCATTTGTGTTTGGCCATAGGTTCTTCTAATCTGTGCTTTTAATTCAAAGATAAGCTCAGTTTAGCCTCCTTTTTATGCTTGAACAGTAGGCAGAGGCAGCAATCACAGTTTGTCTCACCTGGGAAGCAGCAAGTAATATCTCATCTCAGCTTTTAATTGCTAGAATTTCTGCATGGCTTGCATGGGGTAGGGTTATTTTGATATATTTTCCTGAAAGATTTCCAGACCTGGTCCAAAGAGTCGAGAAAAAAAATATTTGAGGAGACCTTTGTGTTTAAGATCAATCAACTCAAGAAAAACACTACTGTTTTTCAAATATTTATTTCAAAGCTATTTTTGTTAATAAGAAATCAGGAACATCCTTTTCATTTTAATGTGGTAGAACCAGAGTGAATATCTTTTTCCTCTATTGTTCTATGTAATCCAACTTGTAATAATATTCAGCTTGTCCATCTCCCAAAATTTAAAGCAGAATAACTTCCTGTACTTTCATCTCCTATAAATTGAGAGTCCTTGTATCCAATTCAGTTATAACTGTGTCCTAATAAAAAGAAAGAGATATATATCCTATCTTTATGCAGTAACTAAACATTGGGTACCAAGTTGACAAGAGTCCTTAGTATTCATGCAAGGCTCTGAAGGTCCTTACATCAAAGGCTACTTGAAGGAAGACAGGGTTTTGCATCTCCATACAGGTTTTGCAGAAGTTCCTTTTGATTATGTAGGGCAGTGGTAGTTGTATATGTCAGAAGTAAATTACAAGCAGTTTTCCAATACAACAAAAGTTCCTCAGATTGGAAAAATATATTTTAAATCATGTAAAAACATTTTTTAAAAAAATGTCCAGGTACTAAAAACGATTGGATTAATCTAGACATTTCATCCAGACTTTTTACTACCACCTTCACTTCTGAAACAATATGCATTTTAAAGGGCAGTAATTTTATGTCTCCCCAATTAAAAATTCAAAATGAGGTACTTCAATAGTTTCAAACTCTTCCCACATTTTAAAACTAATAAATTGATTCCCCCCCCTCCAAAGAGAGAAACCTTTTTCCACAAGGCACTTCAATCAATTAACATTTTCTTCCAAAATATCTTAGTGAAAAGTTTATTGCTGACATGAATGTTAATCGACAATTGACAAGCCAGCTGCCTGCCATTTAATTTTTTTTTCATGGAGTTGAGAGTTCTGTTTTAACCATAAATGTGATATTTTTTAAAAGTACATGGAACTTGAGGAATGTCGGTACACTTGATTCCATGATGTTTCACTAATATATAGAAATCATTTCCAACTCCTGTTTATTTAGATTAAATTATTAAAGCTAGTTAAAAAAAAAAAAAATCAAGGGATCATGTCTTTTCCATGATTTAAAAATCATGATTCTTAAATAAATGATGCAGGATTCTAGGGATTTGTAGTAAACACTAAATATTGTGAGAGTAGTAAATTCTGAGAGAGAGAGTACCATATATTGTGAGAAGCCAGTTTTACTTAGATGCACAGAACTTGAATGTGCTTCAGAAGATGAGCCACATGTCCAAAACAAAATTGGCTATATGTATGTCACTGTTGATTGATGTTTGTCTAGCTTGTTCTTAAAACATCCAATGATTGTTTATGAGAATGTCTCTGAGACAGTGTCAAAAGCCTTATTAAAGTCAAGATATATGACATTGTTCCTGTCTGCAAAACCCCTTGTGTTATGGTATTGTAAAGAGAAGGTAAATTGGTCTGACTTGATTTATTTTTGACATCCATATTGACTTTGACTAGCCTCCTTGTTAGCTAACAGATAAAATAGATTGTGCTTCTGTTTTTCTGGAAATTGAAATTTACTTTTCTGGACTACAATACCACAGATTTCTTCTTCCTTTCTTTGCAAATCCCTTCTCCATTTTAAAGGAAAGGCATTATTTTTTTCCCTTCTCAAGGTTTCCAGAAGCTATTCATCCAGCATACATTCTCAGAAGTAATTAGCAGCAGTTACCTGTGCTTTATTTTGTGCTCAGCTTTTCTGTTGTGTCTCTGTGTGTGTTTTCCTGTATGTCTTTAATTACCTGAGCTAATTTTCTGCTTCCTGTATGCCTCCTGTATGTCTGAAGTCCACAAAATGTCACATTTCTATATTCCAAGTCAGTAATTAAATCAGATTTCAAAGGCTGTTCCTTTTAGTTGCTTTATGAACATCATATGGAGGAAGTTGCTCCCAATACAGATTCAAGGAATTTCTGGACACCCTGCTTGTGCATGTTTTTTGTTTTATTTTGTTTTGTTTTTTTTCTCTTGTTTCTTCCAATTTTGGGGCAGTGGCTGATTCTCTTAATTGCTCTTAAAAATCTAGCTTACTCATCCTGGTGCAGCAGTCAATAGGCAATACGGCTATGAAAACCATCATACTTCCTTTTTACCTTTAATCAGTATTTTTTAGATGTCATTGAGATGCTATACACCACTTCAAAACATATCCTGAAATGCAGAGTTGAACTTCTAAGATTTTTGTGTAAAATATCTTATAAATTACAAAGTTAAACAAATTTAAAGAATCCAGCAGAGGAAGAAAATACTTTGTTTTACATTTTGTTTAGACTCAGTAGTAATTATTTTTGCAGAAGAATGCACAGAAGTGCACTGGAGAAGGGCCTAAAGAAAAAATTTCCAACTTTTTTGTATGGACTCTGAAGTAAAGAATCCATTATTCTGATATATCTCTTACTCTTTTTTTTTTTTTAAAAAAAAAAGCATTGAGTGTTCCATATTCAATTATAAAATCATATAGCCCTTATTATGTCTATCTGAAGTCTTGTTCAGTATGTGGGTATAAGAAAAATCAAGAAGGTATCAGACTTCTTTTTTTTTTTTTTCTTTTTCTCTATCTTATTAAAATAAAGTAAATTGCCAGAGGACACCTCGGTTATCTCAGTTGAATTTAAAGTGCTGCAACAGTTGAGAATTTGTCCTATTTTTAACTTCCGTTTCCTTTAAGTATTGTCATAATACCAAAAAAATTTGCCGGTCATATCTGAAGGAAGTGGTGGCCTACAATCTTTAAACAAAATGTAAAGGCATATTGTTAAAACACTCAAGATAAGTGAACTTTTATCCTTTTTTACATCTTTGAGAGTCCTGAGACAATTCATGAACAAGAACAGAAGAAAAAGGAAGCCAGTGAGTACTGCAGAAAGAAAGTTCCTGCCTTGTGCTTAGGACTTAGTGATCTGACATGCTGATTGAGGAATACAGCTTCTCAGGAAGGCACATGAGGGACAAATACGGATTTTATCGTCCATCAAATTATAAAATCAAAAGTACTCTGGATACTTTGATATGCACTAATTAGAGAAAAAATACAGTATGTTATCTTGTCATCAAGTACTGTGATTCTGTCAGATCTCACAAGTGCAGTATAATTGGACCATGAACCATGATAGCACCGGATGATCTGCATGAAGTTAAAAATCAGGTCAGGAGGAGTGGCTTTGCCAGTGACAATCTTCCTTTGAGTCTCAGGTACTTCACTATTCTTTCAATTAGAAAGCTAAAACCATTCTCTTTTTAAAAGGTTTCCTTCAGGCCTTAGGCCTTTAAAAGCCTTTAGAAGTCATAAAGAACAGTCTGTTGTCTCTTCCCCTAGATAAATATTTTTTTTCAGTACATTATGTCTTTCGAAGCAAACAAAAAGCCTTATGCAAGGCAGCAATCACACTCTCCCTTGGGAACTCTGGTGTTTATAGGCTTGCCCTGAAGCACGCCAGAGAGCTTTCTGGGTTATCCAGACAGGGGCAGGCATGTGGTAACAGCTCTCATTCCAGTTCTTGCAGCTTCTATGGTGGCATGTAGTGCAAGAAATCTGGAATTTGTTAAAATGTCACTGCCTTGGTTTTAGGTGCCTCTCAGCACTGTATAAGGAATGTTGTTACAGTCTTAGCCAGCCTATTCTGAAGTGAGGTAAAGATTAAACACACACACACACACATACATATATACAAATATAAGTTCATGCTTATATTCATATGTGCACATATATATGTTTAATTGCTCATTCTTATTATGTAGAAATGCTTATTATAAAAGAAACAGATGAAGAAAGAAAGAAAAGCAACACTTGGTCTACTTAAACTAAGATCAGGAACTCTTCTGCATTTGAAGAAAAATATTTCTATATATTCTGTATTTCTGTATATTCTGTATATTTCTTCTGTATCTTTTGCAAAGCCTATTCAGCTAAAGTAAGAACTGCCTTTGGATGTGTAGATGCCTTTTCAGTTTATGGGTGCTGTCCCTTTTGCTTGACTGGCTTATTAGTAGCTCTCTAATTGAGATATATATACTCAGATACATGCTTAATACTGAGATATAAGAAGCCACATTCTCTCTTGTAACTCACTGCCTACATGTCACAGAGAACCTGATTTATCAGTTTTATCAGGCATTTATCATTTATCAGGATTAATGCACTCAGGCCACTCCTCAATGACAAGACACAAACAACTTGGAGTTGATTTCTGAAATGCTTTTGAAATGCATTTGAGTACTCTGATATAGTGTAATAAATATACAAAAATACCTTTAAAATATATGTAAGAAATATTTGTGCTCTTTTATTGTTTTTTTTTCCCCCAAATTATGAGAAATGGAGACTTTCCAGGATGATATCTGCTTTGAAGAAAATTCGTTGGTATGAAATAGGCTATTTTCTTCACTCGCCTTTTCTGTACTCATGTAAGTACAGACAACAAAAGCAATGTAGAAACAAAATTGTGTTTCATGCATTTGGGATATGAAGATGCCTCTTCAGCATCAAGGATGCCAGCACTTTGCTTTCCTGGTTTATTAACAGCTCCCTAGTTCACTGAGAGGTAGGATCCCACATACGCCCTGGTTCAGTATCATATACCAAAGGACTAAAGTGGCTTCAAGTCTAGGTTTGGCTAATGCAGAAAGCAAATCCTCCTATTGGTTACAGCAGTGTTTCTTCCAGAGAAAACTAATTGCAAAACCAATGCAACATGTTAAAAGACACATTGCAACATGTTAAAAGACACATTGCAACATTCCAGGAAAAATACTCTTCAACATTAATTGTACTTTATAGAAAATTCCAGTAGAATGCTTAGCGAGGTAGGAGACATGTTCATCATTACTTAATTTCTTTGGGATGCGGAAGAAGGCTAAGTAGTTGATTGTTAGAACAGTGTAATGCTCTTTTCATGTAGATTTGTTCGTATGTTTCAGTAAATCATAAAAAAAACCCCTATACCTATAAACAGTCCCTCCCAAAAATGGCAATTGGATGAAATACTCCTTATTTTCCACGTTCTGTCTACAGATACTCATTATTTTCTCCTTATATCATAAATTATGACACATTTCACTGGAAAGAAAGTGGATTCTCTGTATTGTTCATATACTGTTTTTAATCAAGAACAGAAAGTATCAGAGTGATTTTTTTTTTCAATATCTGGTATTAACTTTATTCAGTACCACAAGTTTCTATAGAGCATTGAATTTTTCACTGATTATCACTCAATCTTTGAACTATTTAAGACTCAAAATCATATTCCTTGAAAAGATATTCTTTAATATTTTATGTGGAATAAGTATGGAAGAGTCTGAAGGTGTTCGGTATTTTCTGAGATGTATTTTAATAAAAAAGGTCCTGCCTGACCTATTTTAGTTTTAACCAAACACTCTATTCAACTGTAGAGGGATCATGCTTCTCTATATTCTTAACATGAACATGGTAACTAGTAAAGCAAATTCTATAACTAAAATTCAGTTAATGCTTTTATGATAACCATGATAGAGTAGAATAAAGTCAAATATCCCTTTTCTAACTTTTCAGTGCTAAAGAAGAGTAAAAAGCAGTGAAAGCTTTATTTTTAAAATAAGCGGATATAATCCTAGTAGTGTAATGAATAAGAAGGTGTCATTTTTGAACAGTCAGTGCTCTGATTATCACCACATTTCTCATTATTACTATCTTTAAGGATAAGCACAGCTTAAAAGACGTCAAACGCAGGAGAAAGTACTGAATACAATAACATTTTTATGCAGTTTCATATGCTATAATCTCTACCTTTGATGCCTAGAAATAAAAAGTATGACATCTTTAATATCATGCCATTGTAATCCACATTTTAACTACATAATGTTTTTGATTCACATGACATCTCTAGTATATCCTGAAAGCAATTTTCATGCTAATTAGGTTTTTAATTAATTTACTATGGAAAAGAAAACTGAATATGTGTAGCCTCCTTTTCAGTTTAGTTCAAGGAGACCTTCATTCCTTTCTTCAGATAATTTGCTACAATTAGAAGATCAGATATGTCATGGTAAAAAACAGTCAAATTTAAGAAAGAGAGAGAAAAAAAAGACAGGAAAAAATATCTGAATTATGAATAATGAATAGAATGAGTTTCTTGATCTCTTAAAGAATTTTGGTGCCCAAGGTGGGACTGAGACTCGATTCAGGTAACTAATATCCAAGACATGGCCTCACAAGCTCCTTATTCATGTATTAATGCACAAACCTGAATGTCATAGCTTATTTTATTTTATTTTATTTTATTTTATTTTATTTTATTTTATTTTATTTTATTTTATTTTATTTTATTTTTCTTTAATAGTGCTTCGGGTATATGCTCAAAACAGACACAGCATTTAGCAGATTGCTATTACTTCAGTATTGCACATTGCTAGGGTCCAAAAATAGGTATTATTTTAACTATGTCTTTGGACTTAGTCTGTCGTAGATAAATCCTATCTAACATAGACTACTTTCTAAAAGATCATTTTCCTCATTTTAAATATATTTTATATATTTTTTATTATTATTCAAGGACAGAAAAAAAAAACCCAATCATTTTCAGCCTTTCAATATAATAGCCTGGGTATATATTTCAATATAGTAGTCTAGGTATTATATTATTCTCTAGGAAATAGTGGAAACATTGAAATATCCTTTTGGTTTTTTTGTGTATTCAAACAGCATCCCTTAAGCCCCAAAAGAAAGCTTTAACCACTGGGGTCTAGTGGAGAAGCAAGAAGAGGTCTAGTAAGGAAATAAATATTGCTAAAAAATATAGCTTTCCATGTAACAAAAAAGAATAGTTGGATGAAAAAGCAAGGGGAAAGAGTATAAAACTGTTAAGTTAAAAATTCTAAAGCTGTCCCAAAAGCAAAGTCTACCAGGAAATAGCCCTGAACTGCAGAAGTACAAAACATGTCTGCCTGCATGTTATGGAAGGATTACAATGTTCAGCTGGTTTTCATGTTTCTTGAAAATGATCGTGTTTTATCTAGCTTAATTGCAACTGTAAAGTTATTATTAGTAATACTAATTGCTTCTTAAAATTTCTGTGAAACAATCTCAGTTTTTCAGTTAAACATTCATGTACTTTAGAAGTAGCAGAGACCTTTTTAGTGAGCATTTCTGACTGTCCGTCATGCAGTTTTAAGTGTTTAAAGCTTTTATTTCTCCTTTTTTTAGGAGAATATTCCATATACGCCATATACATATTGGTGTGATGTATTTGGGTTTGGATTTATATTGGAAGGAGGTGAGGTGGTTTGTTTATAGGTGGTATACAGCTAAAATAATCTATTCTCAATTTTATTCTTGATTCTCTATTTATTGTGTTCTTGGTGTAATACCTTGCCCTGTAGCACTCGTAAGAATTTTTCATGCTACTTGGTGTTTACATCCTGCAGATGTCTAAGAATTTTGTTAAAGTCTTTTTACTTTTATTTTTATTTTTTATCTTTTTCTTTTTTTTTTCTCTTTTAC
>JAVCKT010099364.1:0-10028 GCA_032273925.1 Rhynchotus rufescens | reverse complement strand
CCTGGAGAAGAGAAGGCTGAGGGGGGACCTGATCACTGTCTATAAATACCTCAAGGGAGGCAGTGAGGAGGAGGGGGTGGCCTCTTTTCAGTGGTGGACAGCGATAGGACAAGAGGAAACGGCCACAAACTGAGGCACCAACAGTTCCACAGGAACTTAAGGAAACATTTCTTAACAATGAGAGTGACAGAGCCCTGGCACAGGCTGCCCAGAGAGGTTGCTGAGTCTCCTTCTCTGGAGATCTTTAAAACCCGCTTGGATGCAGCCCTCTGCCATGTACTCTAGGTGACCCTGCATGAGCAGGGGGGTTGGACTAGATGACCGCTGAGGTCTCTTCAAACCTTAAGCATTCTTTGACTCTACGACTTTATGATCTTCTGTCTGAAGCTAATCCATGCTATTCCTTGTGTCCCTTGACATGCTCTCCTCTGCTAGGCCCACCCATGCGCTCTAAACAGATGCTGCAGGGCACAGTTCAAGGCCCTACTTCAAAGGAGAGCACAAAATGCAAAAGCAACACTCAGGTACCACCTCAGATCTTTCCCTTCTCTCGCTGTGTCCCACGTGTGCCTTAAGCATCAGTTTAAAGTTGTCACTTAAGTGCACCAAGGCTTGCAGTTGTCTCCCTCACATAGCTGGAAGGCTTTTGGTTAGTAGGAGGTGGAGGAAGTAGAAGGTGTCTGGGGTGTTTCTGTGAAGATGTGTTTGGTTGAGAGGAAAGGGAGGTGACAGGCAACTAGAGGAGAAGATGTCAGCGTTACACCGTGCATTGTGAGATCACTTGGGGTGCAGGCATGATATTGCTGAGCAGCATCTCTCTAGGCTTTATGATGCACTTATGGATGTGATGATGCAGCTTGTGGGAGTGGCAAGAGCCAGGTGGTAAGGAGAGTACTGTGATGCTGTTAAAGAGGTGCTGTGTGTTAGTTCTGCAGAGCTTTGTGAGGTGAAGTAGGAGTGTGAGGATAGGAAGGTGTCTCAGAAGGTGTCCAAGAGAGAGCAGGTGTTTTGGGGAGATGAGGGAGCTTGAGGGAATGGTGGGGCAGGTGACCTAGGGCCTGGGAGTACCCATGCAAAGGAGCCTAGCAGGGTGGACTCTACGCCAACACTAACCATTAAGCAGAACACAGGCCTTGGCCTTGCCTCCTTCCTTTGCTCTCTTGCCAAAGGCAAGAGCCACAGTGATGGATTCTAGGCTTTATCTCCTCCCTCTCTCCCAAACTCTTATCTTCTATCTGAAGCTAATCCACACTATTCCATGTGTTGCTTGACATGCTCACCTCTGCTAGGTCCACCCCTGTGCTCTAAACTTATTCTGTAGGGCACAGTTCAAGACTCTACCTCAACAGAAGGACTCAGTTGCCACCTCTAATCCTTCCCTTCTGTCCCTATGTCCCAAGTGTGCCTCAAGCCTCAGTTACAAGGCATTACTTAACGCACTGTTTTTGTGGCACATCTTGGCGAAAAAACGGACACAGCAGATGCATACAATGTGAATGCTGCTTATGTCGAAGCTTTATTGTAATCATCACTCTTTTATATCATTTTGTAAAATGCACAGTCATTCTCATAATTGAGCGTAAACATATTTGCGGTTTGAACTCTACTGATAACAAGCATTCTACTGATAAGAAGCATCCTGTGTGACCATTTGTCCATAAACTGCTCTGCCAAATGCATTTACAGGCAGCACACCTGATTCTGATTTCCTCTTTTCCTCCTTCATGAGGCTTTCCAACTGGTATCTTTCCAGGCGCTCACTTCTTCTCATTGGGTCATCCAAAGTTCAGCTACTCATGCTTAACTAGGCCTTACTTATGTCAAGCTACCTTTCGTTACCTAAAAGCCTTGTTTTACAGTTCCCCCTTTTTTCTTTTTAAAAGACAAATCGATAATTCAGTCACAGAAAATACAAAGCATTGTATGAAACAAGGTCCACACATAAAAATGGTTAAAACACACATTAGGGTGCATTAAGCCATACTTAATGATTTGCAATATCCAACCAGAAAACCCAAAGCTTCTAAGACAACTATCTAGAGAATCATCAGATTGCAATTTCTTCATATTGTCTGCTAGCTCTTGTAACTTGTTATGAATAGACTGTTAGTGGTCAGATAAATTCCTACAACACATCCCCTCAAATTCGTCGCAGCCATAACCATGTGCCAACAAAAGAAAGTCAGTGGCTGCTTGATTTTGGAGGGTGACATGGCAAATGCTATCTACATCCGTCACTAAATCATACAAGATTTCTGAGGTACGATTCATTTGTTTTGCAATCCAACAAGCTAATTTATGGAGTGAGCTCAATGCTCGGCGCTTGAGATGTGCGGTGAGAACAGGGACACAACTATAGTTGCGGCCCTTCCCCACAACACCACACTTTCGTCATAATCACTCGTTAAGATGGTAGGGGAACGCTTTTGCCGTACAGATGCACCTGTATCCTTCCAGGGGTGTATCCATTTTGCTGGGATCCACCGGGCTCCTGTGTCTGTTCAAACACAAGCATATCCCCTTGCCCATGTCAATAGGCATACGAGACCTTTCCAGTCATTGTGTTTAACATCAAACCACGACACAGGGGGCTTTTCCTCATGACTATTCACACTGTCATTCCCTAGGTGTTTGACCCCTGGTGGCAGTTCTTCTCCAGAATGGATATTCAACCAATGTAGCACATATAGTGCCTTCATCAAGTGAGTTTTCGATGGTAAGAAGGCTTCACTCTGCCTTTTTAGTTGCGTTTTTAATGTTTGATGCGCTCTTTCTATGATGGCTTGCCCTGTAGAATTTCCAGGCACCCCAGTAATATGTGTTATCCCCCACTGATTCAAAAATTTGGCGGTTGATGCAGACACATACCCAGAACCATTATCTGTCCACTTGTGCTCCTGCCACAGAATCCTGGAATGGTTAAGGTTGGAAGAGCGAGAAAAGCTCGCTGATCTGCAAAGCAACCAGCGCCGCTTCCCAACGCCCTTGCTGGCCTCTGGGACTCTCCTCACTCGCAGAGCTGCAGCCCTCCGCCCACCCCCCTCTTATGCAGGTCCGCTGGGGATGAGGTCACAAGAGACATGTGCTGTGAAGACAGAGGCTGCCCCACTTCTCACAGGGACAGGAGGAGGACAGCTCCCTGTGCTCATGGTTCAGAGCAGCTCCAAGGCACCAACCGCTGCCCTCAGCTCGGCCGCCTCACAGGGCGGCTCCCCTGACTGCCAGGTTGCCTTGGGCACCTGCTGCGCTCCCTTTTGCTGACTCAGGACCCCGCACCCCTTGCCAACCAATAGCAGGGCAGCACTGCGGTGATGCCATGGCAACAGTGCTGCCCTCTGTGAGGCGCTGAGCAACCTCTTCCTGCCCATTGTCCTCCCTGCCTGCCCATGGTGGGCGCCATCTTGTGGTCAGCCGTGTGGGGATGGGGGCGCCTCGGGGCAGCCGCCCTGTGCCTGGGGCAGTGCGAGGCCCCTTCCCTGGTTCCCGTCCCTGGTCCCCGTGGTGCTCCCGGCTGGTCTATGGGAACTGGGCTGGGCATGGAAAAGCAGCCCAGGGCCAGCAGGAAGGCTCTAGGGATGGGCAGGGCACCAGAGCCCAGGGAGAGCGCCCTGATGCCCTAGGGTTGAGCAGGACAAGGCCATCTTGCCCTCCGTGATTTCGTGTGGGCATCTGTATGTAGCTGGCCCCAGAGGCCCCGTGCACTTCCGTGATGTATGTGAGGCCGGATCCAGATAATGGTTCTGGGGCCGGGCAGCCGCTACTGCCCTAGGCTCAGCTGCCTCACGGGGCGGTTCCCCCAGCTGCCAGGCCGCCTAGGGCATCTGCTGCGCTCCCATTGGCTGGATCAGGACCCCGCTCCCCTTGCCGACCAATAGCAGGGCAACACTGGGGTGATGCCATGGCAACAGTGCTGCCCTCTGTGAGGTGCTGAGCAACCTCTTCCCGCCCCTTGTGCTCCCCTCCTGACCGCGGCGGGCGCCATCTTGTGGTCAGCCGTGTGGGGATGGCGGCACCTCGGGGCAGCGCGAGGCCCCGTGCCTGGTGCCCGTAGTGCTCCTGGGTGCTCTATGGGAGCCAGGCTGGGCATGGAAAAGCAGTCTGAGGCCAGCGGGGAGGCTCTGGGGATGGGCAGGGCACCGGAGCCCAGGGAGAGTGCCCTGATGCCCTAGGGTTGAGCAGGACAAGGCCATCTTGCCCTCCATGATTTCGTATGGTCTCCCAAGGCCTCTGTATGTAGCTCGCCCCAGAGGCCCTGCGCACTCACCATGGCAGCTATGCTGCTCTGCGGAAGCTCAGTCCCCAGCCTCTACCGGTGTCTGGGCTTGTTCCTCCCCAAGTTCAGGAGCTTGCCCTTGTTGAACCTCAGGAGATTTCTCACTGCCCACTTTGCGCCGTCTCTCCAGGACCCTCTGGATGACAGCATAGCTCTCTCAGTGTCTTCTCCCAGTTTGCTATGAAAATCTCACCAACTCGAGCGGCGACGCATACACGATCATCAGCTGGATTCTTTATTTTCCTCTGCACAACCTCTTCTACTCCTGTCTCACCTGCTGCATCTGAGCTGCCATTATGTCGTGAAGCTGCACTCGATAGAGGCAGGTGTACTCGCGGTTCCCCCAGTTGCTCTGCATCTGGATTTTTTTTTCACAGAATGTTCAAGGTGGGAAGGGACCTCTAGAGATCATCTAGTCCAACCTTCCTGCTCAAGCAGAGACGCATGGAGCATGTGGACATCTAGAGAATTTGAGGAACTGGAAGGCTCTGGGAAGCTACTTCTGTAAAGGAAGCGTGGGAGCCATCATTACTCATACTTCAAAATGCAGCCCTGAGCAAGTAGGCAGCCACGGTTCTCCAGGCAGAGCCACGAGGCACAGGATGCTTTGGGTCACACTCTCTTGCCCAAGACCTTGCAGGTCAGCTCCACTTCCGCCTTGCGTGGTGCCCAGAGACACTCCCAGTACCTTGAGGTGGAAGGTCTGTACCGCCTCTTGGTCCACATCGTATACAAAGCGCCCCAGGAGATCTTCTGGGGCTTCTGAGGCAACCGACAAGGGCAGCAGGTCACACTCAAGCAGAGCCAAGGAGAAGGGCCTGCTCAGGCACAAGTGGGAAGCCTGCATTAAGTCCCGCTCCTCTAGCAACACCTGGGAAGTGGGGCTGTGTGTCAGGCACTGTTTAGCCAGTGCTCCAAGACTCCAACACCCAGCAAGCACAAAACTGCAGAGGCAGAAGAGCCCCGCAAAAGAGCTCCCCCACACGACCCAGGCAGGACACGCTGCTGTTCAGCAACGAGGCTGCCCTTCTTGCAGAGCCAGCGCCAGCGCACACCTGAGGGCCCTCCCAAAAGCCGCTCTCCTTTTGTACAGCATTCCCAGGGAGCACAGGGCTCCCTCGTGGAGGCCACAGCAGAACCTTCCCAGACGGAGGCAGCGGCAAGGCCCCTGAGAGCCCCCACACTCCCTCCAAGGTGACAGACCCCTCCACAACTTCCCTCTGTCCACAAAGGGCACCCTGGGCGTGGAGGTGGCAAAATGCAGCTGCCAAGGCCAAACTGCCCAGGAAAATGTCCCGGTGCCGGTGGGCAGCTGGCTGCTCTTGGCTGCAGCTCTGTGTCCTCCCAGGCTGGGGCTGTGGAGGGCAGTGCTCGGCCTTGGGGCCTCCCTAGAAACAAGGAGACACCCCAGCATTCAGGCCTGCTCTCCATGTTGTTAGCTGCAAAATGGTGTCCGGTGGATTGGTGAGCGTGAAGAAGACTCAGCAAAGCCAACAGGATCCACCCTCTCGCCCATCATAAGTCCTTGATGTGCGGCCTGTATGGCCGCACATGTATTCAGGTGGCCCCGGAAGTGCACATGAAAGGAGCTGATAGGACCCTACAAGAGCTTGTTAGAGCAGTGAGCTCCCCACAACAGGAGGCTCATACTTGCAGCGCTTCGTCTTCCACCTTGGTCTTGGGGAGGAGCAAGGCCCAGTAGTAAATCTCAACTGGAAAGCAACCCAACAGCAAGAGTCACTTCTACTGAGAAGATTTCTAAGGGTCCCCAAGTCGCTGACGGGTACTTGAACGTATTATTCCCGCAAGAGGTCTTAAGGTGACTGCCAAGGCACTAGCTTGAGCCTTAGCATGGATATCATCTTAATCTTGCTCCGTTACCATGTCAGCCTTACTACAAGCATTTATCGTATTTATCAATTCTGCTGTTCGGGGAAGATCCGCCAAAATGTGTTTACACACTTTGTTAGCATTTTGTACTGCTAAACCCAACACAACCACATCGCGAGCTTTGGGAGTTAAGCTGGAGGAACCCTCCAATGCAGCTCGTAATTGATCCAGCAATGATGAAAAGGATACTTGTGGCCCCTATATATTCTTGGCATATGGAGGGCTGACCTTTCCTATTTGAGGAACAGCTTTTAAAGCAGCAGGCGCAGGATTCTAGATGACAGACGGGCTTGCCTCTGGGGGCTAGCGAACGCTCCTTGCCCCAAGAACATATCCGCAGTTGCTGTACGCAGCGGATCATTTTCCCTCAAATGCAAATTCCCGATTATCGCTCTCTCAGTACGCTTTTTCCAGTCATCCTTAAATAACAACCATTGCGTTGGGGTTAAAATCAGTGCTGTAAGACTTTCGCTATCCAACGGTGTAAGCACTGACTGAGAAAAAGGAATGTCAATCAAATTTTGCACAAATGGGTTATTTAGACCGTATTCCGTAACAGCCTTCTGCAATTCCCTTACATCTGCAGTTCCCTTACTTCTGCAATTCCCTGACAGCTCTCAAACCCAAAGCAGATTCCCCTTTATACCTGCTATACAGTCCCTTTAATACTTGTCCCTGGACGCCTGGACGCGATCCATCAACTCCTGCAGCTCTAATCTCTGCGCAGCAGACTCCTTGTGTAGTTCATGCAGCAATGGAGCATGGCAGGGGGCCTTCATCCCCCTGCATCGCAGCATCCTTGTCTGTCATGGCAGAGAGATTCTGCTCTATCGATATCAGCTGCGGATCGTTTTCCAAAGGCTAGTCCTCTAATAATGGTGCCGAAGGTGTTACTGAAAAAACAGTGTTACTGAAAAAAAAAAAGTGTCCACAGGCAGAGTCAAAGGCACCCAAGATGGAACAACGGGGGGATCCTCCTCGATTTGATACCTCGAAGCAGCCATTCGCCACCTGCAACCGCTAAGCTATTTGATACAGACTGAGTGAGCTTCTGATACGAATCCCGTATCATGTCACGCCCTGTATCACATCACATCGGGGTCACCAATTGTTGCGGCACCCGGCGAAGCTTCCGACAAAGCATATGCATCCAGTCTGAATGCTACTAATTCCAAAGATTTACTGTAATCATCGCTCTTTTATATCATTTTGTACAATGCACATTTACTCTCATTACTGGGCAAAGATACATTTGTGGTTTTCACTCTATGGATAACAGGCATCCTGCACGACCATTTGTCCTTGTATTCCTAGGCAGTACGCCTGATTTTGGTTCCTCCTCCGTGAGACTCTCCTGGTGTTATTCTGCCTGAATCTCTCTCCAAAATCCAAAGTTCAGCTACTCATGCTAAGCTAGGCCTCACTTATGTCAAGCTACCTTTTTCTGTGTCTAAAAGCTTTGTCTTATTGCAATGAATCCCAAAGCCCTACTTCAAGGGAGAGCACAAAATGCAAAAGGAACACTCAAGTACCACCTCAGATCTTTCCCTTCTCTCGCTGTGTCTCATGTGTGCCTTAACCTTCAGTTTAAAGTTGTCACTGAAGCGCACCAAGCTTTGCAGTTGTCTCCCTTGCATAGCTGGAAGGGTTTTGGTTAGTAGGAGGCAGAGGAAGGAGAAAGTGTGTGGGGTGTTTCTGTGAAGATGTGCGTGGTTGAGAGGAAAGGGAGGTGAGGGGCAACTAGAGGAGAAAATATCAGCGTTACGCTGTGCATTGTAAGATAACTTGGAATGCAGGCATGAGATCGATGAGTAGCATCACTTACACTTTATGACGCACTGAGGGAGCTTGAGGGAATGGTGGGGCAGGTGACGTAGGGCCTGGGACTACCCATGCAAAGGAGCCTGCCCAGGTGGACCCTATTCCAACACTAAGCATTAAGCAGAACACACGACTTGGCCTTGCCTCCTTCCTTTGCTCTCTTGCCAAAGGCAAGAGTCCCAGTGCTGGACTCAAGGCTTTATCTCCTCCCTCTCTCCCAAACTCTTATCTTCTGTCTGAAGCTATTCCATGCTATTCCTCGTGTTGGATGCTTGCGCCGTGAGACCTACCCGAGAGGAGATAAACCGGCGGCCCCAAGCCGCGTAGTGCAGCGCACGCACCCAAACATACCGAGCGAGGCACCCGCAACCCCCAGGCGGTGTAGCCGTAGAGGGGCCAGAGTTGGCAGAGTCGGCAGGGTAAGGCGACCCGAGTCCCAACCCACGCGTTCTACAGGGAGTGCGAGCGACCAGGAGCGCGGGGAACAGAGCGAGCAAATAGAGCGTGGCGCATCAGCAGGGCGTGGCGCGGCAGTTAGCGAGACAGTTTGCGCAGGCAGGGCAGGCAGGCAGGAAGGGCAGCGAGCAGTTCCTCTGTGCACCCACCATGGCAATCACCCACCGGAGGGCTGCGTTAGCACCCGCTAAGAAGTAGATAGGCACCCAGAATGAGTGGCTGCTCCAGCATGCAGCCATCCAGGTGTCGGGCTGCAAGGAGTGCCGCAGCCTCAAGCTTCCGATGGACAGCCTGGGGCAGGGCACCTGTGTGAAGTGTGAGCAGGTGGAGGACCTGCTCCACATGGTAGCTGAACTAAAAGACGAGGTGGAAAAGTTAAGGAAAATCTTAGGCAGGCACCAGGGAGGGCTCAGCAGCAGCGACAGGTTAGTACAGCTTCCAACCCCAAGACAACACATGAAGATGGTAAAGAGGACAGGAATGCATGGATAAAAGTCCAGAGTCGAGGAGGCACGGTGAAACCTTCTCCCATCTTACCCTACAGGGTACACCTGGCAAACAGGTATGAGGCCCTGAAGGAGGTAGGGTAGTTGGTGGAGGGTTTCAGCTGGTGGAGTAAGCGTTTAGTCTGACGAAATGCTGGAATCCAGTGAGAGTGCTAGCATGGACTTAGGAGAAGAAGGAAGTGTAGAGTTGCACTTGAAGTGAAGCTGCAGAGAACATGCCAAGAGAAGTGCGGGGCTGTGCCAGCACTCATCCTGCACTTACTTTTTCGTTCGGGTGACAGACAGGGTTGGTGTCACAAACGTTTGTTCTGACGAAATGCTAGAATGCTGTGTGAGTGCTAGCATGGAGTTAGGAGAAGGAGGAAGTGTAAAGGTGCACTTGAAGTGAAGCTTCAAAGGACATGGCAGGAGAAGTGTGGGGCAGGGCCTACACTCATCCTGCAGTTACTTTTTGGTTCGGGTCACAGACAGTCTTAGTGCAGCAAGAGTTTCTTCAGTTGAAATGCTAGAATGCTGTGTGAGTGCTAGCATGGAGTTAGGAGAAGGAGGAAATGTAGAGGTGCACTTAAAGTGAAGCTGCAAAGGACATGGCAAGAGAAGTGTGGGGCTGGCCCCAAGATCTCCCCCCTTTTATTTTATCATAAGGAGATCGATGAGTCGTGTTGAATGATTACACTATGTGCAAACTGCTCAGGCATTATAGCAACAGTAGGGCCAGTACGTGGCAGGAGGCACTTTTTATTTTAACTCTGGCGTGTCCTGTCACGTAGGGTCAGTACGTGGCAGGAGGCACACCTTATTGTTATGCAGCCTTTCCCTAAGGGTCTCTGGTCTTCTATGTGTTGATGATTCTGCTTCAGGTATTCTGCTTACGGCTTTATCGTTTCACCTTCCCATGATCTTCCTGCCAAGGACAGTTTAAGGTCATCAGGCAGCATCTTTTCTAGGCCTGGGTTGTGCAGACAGGCCTGCGTTAACACGCCATGCCCGGTATCAGCTAAGATACCTCAAAAATTCCCTCTTTTCCCTTTTGCACAACCCAGGCCTGCGATACAGTTCTCTCCAGACTTCGTTTAATACAT
>JAVCKT010099363.1:0-10029 GCA_032273925.1 Rhynchotus rufescens | reverse complement strand
TGACCAGGTTCACAACAGGCAAATCTCTCTTCCTTAGGGGGATGGAGGCATTTTGGATAAAATTTGAATTATTCAAAAAGTATGACCATGAAATTCAAATAGCTCCATGCTGTCTGCTCGCATGGGCAAGATATTCCAAGCAGCATCACTTGTTCCATTTTACTAGGGAAAAAAAAAATAAATTTCTGCATAGAGAGGCAATGAGTACTTAAAATCTAGTATATCGGACTAGCACAAAGTAGACTGTGGTAAAAATCTGGATTAACTTCATGAGAAATAATTTCACAGAGTGTTACGTCTAACGCCCACATGTTGGGTGAGGCCCTTAGGAAGGCAAAAGCAGCCTGCACTCACTTGTCTCATGCAGAAGGGCTTGAGCATCTCCAGGGCAAGTGACAGCAGTGAGATAAGAAGCCTCGGGTGTCTGACAGGGACAGGCAGTGCCAGATAGTGAAAGAGGGCACTGAATGGAAAGTCTTTCCTTTAAGGGAAAAGAAAAGAGGGAGGATGGGAATGAAAAAATTGCTGCCAACAGAACTACCAAGATGTTTTATCATCTTCAACATGTGTCAAGGGTTTCTGGTATTAAAAAAAAAAAAAAAACCTAATTATTTTAGAGGTCATTAATTATTGTATTAGCTCAATGTGCCTGAGGGCTCCGTCTGAGGCCCCCTGTGGAAAAACATTACACCTAAGACAAAAAACATATGGCCTGTATTCCAGTGAGCTTTCAACTAAGAGACAAGCTAGATATCTTAAAGTAACAAATGAAAGTGCAGGAATGCAGCAGTTGGAATAAAATTCAAATATAATGATATGGAAATTATGATTATTTTGTCATGGTGCACAGTTTTCTACGGCAACTCTGATGAATCATTAGTCTTCTACTGACAAATTACAAGCCACATAGCTGATGGGAGCCAGGGAAATCACTCCTCCGTCTCTCCTGTCTGGCTCCAGAGACCATCAAGGATTTTATAATTTTTAAATTTGCCTCTACCTCTTGTGTTCTGTTAAAGCTCATTTTCCTCATCCTCTTTATCTCAAAGGAAGATTTTTCACAAGTCCTCTGTAGTCAACAAAAAGCCTTAACAATGCACAGGAAGTCTCCTGGCCTTGGCTTTCCTCTTAGCTGCATTCACTAATCACCTGAAGTCAGTGGAATTTTCATCCAATTTCCTGGATCTTATTTTCCCCTCATTGACTTTTTAACATTTTAACATCCCTGTCAAATCTTCTGTGCAGACCTCAGACCCCGAGAGACTCCGAGACTGTGCCTCGAGATATAGTTTTCTAGTCACATAGGCAGAGATTGCACTGTACATTATGTTTTAAGCGTATTATCATTCTAATAATTATATCGAGGT
Source organism: Rhynchotus rufescens (assembly GCA_032273925.1). NCBI lineage: Eukaryota > Metazoa > Chordata > Aves > Tinamiformes > Tinamidae > Rhynchotus > Rhynchotus rufescens. The sequence goes on along the minus strand of JAVCKT010099363.1, from coordinate 8,662 downwards.
TTCCTACATTGTTTTAGCTGGGGGGCAAAGGCCATTCTACAATATATTATGGGTTTTCTTTCTGTCTGTTCTTTGATCCTCTTGCAAACTATTCCAGAAGAGCTGGCTAACTGAAAAATATTTGGAGCTCCAGGAAAGCTCTGCTCATACTACCTGAACCCTCATTAGATTCTCTTTTGTACATAACATAAACACAATACACAATTCTTCACTGTATTGCAATATTTAACATATATCTCAAGATCCCTGAAATTATATCTCAATTCCCCTCTTAGATTTACTTGGGGGGCTTTTGTCCCTGCATGATTCCAGTTGACTGCTTTTATGTTCTTCTTAGTCCTAGATTCACAATTCCAAAAGTCATTTTATTCTACCAAAAAAATTAGCTGTGTACAACATTTTTACGGTCATGTAATATGTCATATTACCAAGTAATGACAAAAGATTAGATTTTTCCAATAATATCTTCAAATAAAACTTTTTTTATTTATCTATTACTGTTAAAGTAGTAAATTAGCATCCCCTGAAAGAGATCTCAAAATTCTCATGCGCTCCCTGCAAGTACTCGACCCTTTCAGAACAAAATATTTATTTTTGACTTATCAAAACTAAAATAGTGGTTTGCTCTCTCCTCTCTTTCTTTCCTCCCCAAGAATAGAATCAAAAAGCCTCAAACAAGTTGCTTTTTTTCCACATTATCTTCTGGCAATTAATTTTTCCTTCCATAGCACCATCTGCATTTGCCAACTGTAGCCTAAGGGAAACAGAAAGATTCAGCAGTGCTTGCACATGGGTTTGAACGATTTGGGCATATTATCACCATGAAGCAATTTACATCCTGAAGAAGGAAGAAAGGCTGATAAGTATTTTGTTCTTCACACCCACCACCAGATTTATCCACCATGTAACATTGTTAAGAGTCACAATAGTTAGACAAGGAAAGATTCTGCCCCAGGATGTTTTATCTTCTGAATCCACATCCATAAATGAAGACTGATAAGAGGAGCTAAAGAAATGAGGAAAAGAGAAGAAAAAAAGCCAAACTCTTCCATTTAGTAAAGACTATTTTTATACCCATCTGTATACAATTTTGCGAAATGTGACAATGAACATATGTATACACACACCTAATATATATAACAAACTTCTATCGTCTCTCTAAAAGAAATAATATGCCTAAATACAAATATTTATTGAAATGCAGCTTGTTGAATATAGGCAGAGGAAGGGCACTAACCATAGTACCTTTCGTTTCTCTCTGCTAGATTTATACTGAAATAATTCCAAGGTTTTATCAGCTGTGCTCAAATCACTTTCACAACAGCTACTGCTACACACACATACTGCTCATTTCTTCATGAAGACAAGCTTTAGATAAACCAGCTCCAAGCTACTCTAACATCAAATGCTCTAAGATGCACAGTTAAGTTACTCTGCATTGAGTTCATGCAAAGTATCTCCCAGCTGGCAGGTTGAGGGGTTGGAGTGGGGAACCACATTCACAAGAACTACCTAGTGCTTTCCAAAGCCAAAGCAGGAACAAGGGGGCCTGTATAAGCGCAAATTAAGGTGCTGTCACAAATTAGGCCCCTCCTACAGTCACGTGTCACACAGTATGTGTCAGTAACATTATTCTTGGAATCATTCCCATAAGGTTAAGTATCCATGCTCTCATGCAAAGTTAAACACATAGCCAAATATCTGTACAAACCAATCAAGCATTTGCTAAGTTTTCTTACTAATGCCATTTCCAAAATAGCAGCTTTGTTCTTACTATCCTGTTGTCTGTTCCTCTTCACTCCCACAAGACATCCACCTGTCCTTAGGTGAGGTGGCAAGTACTATTATTAAGTAGGTGTCTTTGATATGGGAATGCACTCCTGTAATAGCTGTGACTGTCCCAAGACTGCCTGTCTTCCGAAGAGGAGCAAGCACCTGAACTAAAGCAGAGAGCAGGACAACAGGCGGGACGAGAAGCACAGCCAGGCTGGAGCCAAGGGGACAGGTGCCAGACTGGGACTCAAGGCTCACCGCTCACTGGCCAAACAAAGAACAGACCAAGCCTGAAATGAAATTCTGGCATTTCCGAGTTTTTGGCACATTTGATGGAGTTCACATTCTCACAACGAAACATGCGCAAAGAGGGATGATGGCTTATGTGTGCAGGCACACCATAAGCCATTCTGTGGGACTACAGGATAGCAAGTCCCATCTTTTATCACCACGTATTCCCTACTGTGATGTGATCTTGCTATGCAAGAGTCACAAGCAAAAGCATTCAATCATAAATATTCTGATGGTCGCCTCATCAGAAGATGAACCTTGCACTACATACAATACATCTGTCAGGACATTTGGACAGATTTGGCCAATAATGCACCACAGCATTACAGAAAGATGGGTATTCATTATCTTCTGTTTTTAAGAAATAACAATTTTATCAGAGCTGTAATGATACAAAATTGCTTGAATTATTTTGTTAACTCAGAAACTTATTACTTACTACAAAAATATCAAAGTATTTTTGGTTATACTTCAAGTATACCTATACTTTGGTAATTTGGGGAGTGGAGGAGCGAAGAGGGGTGTTTTTTCTGTCCACATATGACTCCCTGCATCAGTATTTTCAGCAATTGAGAGGAAGCTAAAGGTCAGGATGCAAGCTATAGTATTTTTCCGTATCTATTTCCTTAGGCATCTCTTCATCCATCATATGTCTAATTTCAGAAGTATTCTGAGATACTTAACCATGAGACAAATACCAGAAAAGACAGCTTTCTCCAACAAGAGCTTCTTTCTTCTGCACACAGCTCAAAAAAACTTGGACATCATTAAGGAAAAACTTCCCATTTCCTACTCAATAGGAAATCAAACTCAAAAATGTGAAACTAGAAGTCTTATATGTGCAGTAATAGCTGAGGAGGTTAATGTGTGGTCCTTCCAGGCCAGCTGAGGACAAAGATGTTTGAGTTTCCAAACTTATTTCACAATGCTAGGGGAAAAGTAAGGCTCTGACGTGTGTAAAAGCTCATTACTCCAAATGAAAAGACAGGACAATAGTTATTAAATAAACATGGTTTTAAGACCAGCAGTGTCATGCAGAGCTTATTGTTAAATACAAAGTTTATGAGTTTTACCTTCTAATAAAAAAAAAGAAAAAAAAACACACATATGCAATCTTAGAAGAAAAAAATTCCAAGCCAAAGCTCTTGACTGTCTTGGAGACAAAGAGGAAAATAACAACCTACTACAAGTTAAATTAACAGATGCCTTCTTAGACAGAAGAGTTAGTAACAGAGAAACCATCTCCTCTCAGAACAACTTCAACTTTGCTAAAATTTATTTTCATTAAACTGCACTTCATTTTATTGGTGATTAAGATGAAATCTCTGCCGGGCCAGCATCTGTTGTTTTTACCTAATATGAAATCTGTTTAGACTTCATATTAGCCATCAGCTACACATTATTTAAGACACATTGGAGACACACACACACACACTTTCATGAAGAAGAGAATGATGATTGCAAGAATTCAGCTTTAGAAAATTCAGTTGCAGAAAAACAGTAACTGAATAGTGAATTCCTCAGTCTTCAAATCACACAGCTCGTCAAACTGAATGCTAAGAAGAGAATTCGGTATCCTGAGACATATCTTTTGAAGAAGACTGGAACAAAAGCAAGAAAAAAAATAGAGAAAAAAAAAGGTCCAAAACCTGTGTTGGATTACTTTGGAATTAAATCTGACTGGGAGAAGATCTAGGACCGACTAAGCATGCAGGCAGAAGTGGCACTGACTTTGGGAAATTATTCCTTCAGCATCATTAGAGATAGTAACAGAAAGAGCTGGACAGGTTAAAATGTGTCAAATGCCAGATTTAAGCACTTCTTCCTAGCAACAATAATAATCATGCTTGATCACTAAAAATGTGATGCTGTTTATGAGCAGAATGGAATATAAATGCAAGCAATTGAATCTTAAACAGTTAATCTTGCTATAATCTAGAAACATCGCTGAACAACAGCAGGATTTTTCCCCTCTCATGCTTTATGTTTAGAAGAAACTTTAAAGACCACAGGGACCCAATGAGACAAGATGATCTATGTTGCAATAAACAAGTCTGATAGAAAGTTGTCCACATGAAAAAGAACACCATACACAGTTGTACCCATGTATTGGGGTCTTTTCACCCATAGTGAAAAGTACCCACAGTATAATATCTATTCACACTATACTGTGTGAATAATAGTGCAATAAAGAATGAGTGCTGAGCCCTGATTGCTCCTCAATGCAATTTAGGGGAGGGAAATCAAACACCAGCCACTAAACTGCTATTAAGGAAAGATCTGCCAACTATTGACTCACCTAATGGGGAAGGGACAGAACGAAGTTATGGACTTCCAATGTGCTGTAAGTACACATATATGAAAAGAGGAGAGTATAACACTTTCTGAAGAATATATCAAGCTTCAGATTAGATAGAACTTCTGGAAAAGTTTCACAGTTAAATGAAAAATCTAAATTAAAAGATAAGTCTTTTCTTACAGTTTTGACATTATTTACAGGAACCTCAAAACCCAAGTCCTGTAAAACTATATTTTTAATCTCTAGCAGAAGACTACCTAAGAAAGTTACTATATAATAAGTTTTCTGCTGAAGAAAACTGTATACATATTATACACATTTTTCTACCTAGAACTGCAAGGCTGAACAGTGAAAAAGGAATTCATCAATACATTTCTCAAAAGGATATGGAGGCTAATAAACTATTACAAGAAACCAGACAAAATTGCTTTCAGAAGAAATAACTAGGCAGGACTAATTTTAATTGACATTTTTAAAAATATATCCTCTGAAGCCAGACAAGTGCCTTCTTCTTTGAATGGGAACACTAATTTCAGGAGACTTTTAATTCAGATTACATCCTTGAAACTCCTCCAGGGCTGAGCTGACATACCAGAACACATAGTGGTAAACTGGCCTCTTCCCCTCTTCTAATTTATGACTTTATAGCCACCTTCCATCCCTCTGTTTTCCCTGGTCTGACAAAAAAGTACCCTTCATCAGGAAAGAAAAAAAAATGGAAATAGCACCTGGAATTCCCTTTATTAATGGAACATATAGTACCCAAAAGGAGTAAAAGGATTAGGAAGACAACTGCTTCCAGTACTGCTTCCAGGGTGGCAATAGGTGTGACGAGACAGACACTATTCCCTCCATCAATGCCGTGGCGGCGACTGCCTTGACAGAACGATCATTCTTCAAGGTACCTGTCATCTTCCCCAGGCTCGTCTAGGGCACCTTCTGTGATTCTGGGCAAGTCATTTTGCTGGGTTAGCATTAAAAGAGATGATCCTTTCTGAATTGTTGGGAAGAGTTAATATAAGAGCTGTCAAATCCTCGCACAGCAAATCCTTCCGCAACACCAAGCAGGCACACAAAACCATGGGGGCAAATAATATCAAAAAGGAAAATCTATCTTACAAAGGGAACCCAAATTAATTAATTATGAATTATCTTAGTGTTATCCCAAACCCTCAAGTGTGAAAGCTCTGCTGCTAATTGTTAGACTATGCATCTGCTCTTTTCCAAGAACATATGGTGCAAAATTGTAAGAGAAATTGCTGACTAAAGAAACATACCACTTGATTTGGGTAATAACGCATAACTCGAAAAGCATTTGCATTGTTCATCATCTTGCACCAACAGCAACACAAAAGTTGCTCTCTCATCAGCTATCAGGTTTGGAGCACATGTTCATATAACCTGAACTTAAAATCTGCACTGATCTCTGCAGCCAAAATGCTTGTCAAAATCCACACGTGCACTCTGTTGAGCAATTTCGAGTGTATGAATGTCTATAATTGGTATCATACATCCTTTAACCTCTAATTTTTCCACTAAGCCCAATCCTCCACTGCCATTCATTGTTTAGCATGTAGGACACTCCTGTGTTTATCTCACACAAGATAAGACAAATTATTTGACATCAATGTGAGTAGTCATATTGGACACTGTGGATTAGTTCTACCGCACTTCATGGCTTTCAATGGACAAGCAGCATGTGCAGTACCTTAATCCTCCTTTTACTAACATTCCTATTCTTGTGACATTCTTTGCAGTAGTTGACAAAAACATGTTTGCCTCTTATTGAGCTTTGCCACAGTAGCAGCGTGAATTCACCCAACCCAGTACTTCCTTGTTCCATGATTTTTTAAACGCGGAAGTCATTAGCAGGTCAAAGCTCAGATGCTGGCGTGCCTCATCAAAGCTGCTTTCATTCTGTTAGCTCCACTTCACAGGCACGCAAGCGGCACTTGCGCACACCTGCCTCATCTCATTGAGGAAACTGTCTGCAAGAAAGCGTTTGTAACACTCAGGCCGACAGGTTATATTAAATAGCACGGTATCACCCTTACCCATTGTGACCCCAACTTTAAGAATCTAATTTCATACCAAGTCTCTGAAGGATGTAAAGAACAAATAGGTAGACACACCCTTGAAATGGAGAAGGTAGCCACATGCACTTTAAACTTTGCACAGCAAAGTGACTACTGATAAACAGGGAACAAACTACATGGACCTTTCAGGTGGAAAATACTAAGGAAAAGGAAGTTTTGGACAGGAGCCAAACTATTACAGTATTCTTCAAGACAAGAGGAAGACACAGCTAGACAGACACTTCAGTCTGTACCTGGAAGGTAAATTGAAGTTATTGAGACCATAACACCACAATGGGCAGTGCCTAAGAACAGGAGACAAGAACAATTGGAAAAAAAAGAAAAAAAAGAAAAAGAAAAAAAAAAACCCACACTGGGAATGTCTACTCCAAACTATATCGGCAAATCCAGAAGCTTAGCAGCAGTCTTGCTGCAACTGATTTTAATCTGCTATATACCCATATTTGATAAGCATATGACTCCTTTGCTTTACTCTGGACTCTTTCAAGTTAAATGACAACAGCAAATCCCCAGGTGCTCACGCTGCCCCTGACCAGCCACTTTGTAAGTGTCAACTGTGGTAAGGTAAATGATCCTTTTAAAGAAGGGATGAATGTGCATTTCTGGATGCCTCTTTTCCCTGACACTCATGCTCCAACCTTCCCTCTCTTCAGATCAATTTCTATAAAATCTGTCAAGTTACCACAGTGGGGATGGCAGTGCGCAGCACACACCTGCACAGCCCACCCCAACGCTGGCCCAGTGCTTCAGGAGGAATGTCGCTTGTGTGCCCAGAGACCCACCACAAACACCTGCCCAGCCCCAGCAACTAACATGTAAGAGAGCTGAATACAGGGCGCTGTGCGTGAAGTGACTGCTGCAGTCCTCGGGCTGCCACAGACCAAAACCGAAGTGACGGATGAAGTGGCCAAGTAGCAGAAACCCGAGTATTCCTCAGCAGCTTCTAAAGCTGAGTGGCAGCACTGAAGGGGGATTTCTGAAAGGGCAACAAATGCCCTAGGGGCTGTAGAAAAGCAAAAGCAATTTATTGAGACACTTGCATTTAAGGGCAACAGGTTTAAAGGTGATACTATTGTAACATACTGACAGCAGCTTTTACTGCTATGGCAAAGATGGTAAAACTATCACAATATACATCTTATAATGCAAAACATAGAAGTGCTCAAGCAAGGCAGATAAAATGAAAGGCTCAGGTAAAACACTCTCAAAATCTCTTCGTTTTTTTTCCACGGAACTCAACCTGTTTCACAGCAGTCGGGACAAGCTGAATGAGAGCCCCTACTTCTGCAAAGGCATGCATTCCCAGTATAAAGAGGGAACAAATATTCCATATGCTGACAAATTTCTGAGGGCAACAGATCAGACTCAACAGCAGCATCCCGCTGCAGAAAACCGTCCCCCTCCTAACGGAGGACGTCTGCAGCAGTGCTATGAGAAGAGAACAGGGGATACCAACGGAAATGACAATTATCAGCCAGCGGGATTCAGCAACAAGGGTCCTAGAGAACCAAAGCTGAAAACATACTCCACGTGCCTGCCACAACAGCTTGGATTCATACGCATGCTTCACACTTCTAGGCACATTGAACTGTGCCAGTCACAGATGCAAGCTAACACATAGTGGAGATTTATTTATTATATAAAATTTGATAAAAATATAGACATCCTGTGATGCTCAAAAACAGCACTAGCTAATGTGACTGTAACTATCATTGCAAGAGTACCTGGTTTGGAGTCTTAGACCTCAAGAAGTCAAAGAATTAATTTCTATTAATCAATTTATTTGGTGAAAGGTGAAACCACAGAGAAACACAGGTCTTCCACAGAGGGTACCCAAAACGCACATTCCTTTGGAAGGTTGCATTTACTAGAGGTTACTCCCCATTATCTCCTTGTTTCCGATAGTAGAAATAAGAAAACAACAGCCCAAAAACTCTCTACTGTGCCAAATTAGAATAAATGCTCTACAGAGTACTTGGACTGGTATTACTGATTGGATATATTGCACAGAACAGGATACGCCAGCCAAAGAAGGCATAGACAAGCAAACGCAAAACAGACATTAAATGAATCAAAGGTGCTAAGGTTTTGTCTAGACCAGAGATTAGCAGCAAAATTAGCAGCAAGCACCCAGTCTCTGGAAAGCATATACAGCAACTAATGCCCGAGAACTGACAGGGAAACCTAGCCCTTAGTATAAAAA
>JAVCKT010099362.1:0-10029 GCA_032273925.1 Rhynchotus rufescens | reverse complement strand
TATGTATACGAACCTTATATAATGGAATACGTATCCATAAAACATAATATACCTTATTTTCTGTCTGAATGCTTTGGTGAACTTTAGGATGAACATGCTATAAAAATACAGACTAATATAATTGAAATTATTTATCATCACCACTGTTAATATTTACTGTCTTATGATGTGATGTTTCTAGGTCAGACAAATATTTCTCTAAACCAGGAGGTGCTGCGCTGTTGGTGAGGGCCAGCATATTTAAGGTCCAAGTTTTAATCTGCTACTGCATTAACACCAGTAGCATTCCTAAATCCATAGTTACATTCCATTCCTCCAACAAAGATTAGGATTATCCATTCCAAGTTTAAAAACCTGGAAATTGCCAGCTTTATTTTAAATTCTTACCTGTTTATATGATACCAAATGCAGTAGAAATTTATACAGAGACTTTGGAACCTTAAAGAGCTGTACTAGTGTTCACAAATGAAGAGACTTCTAACCATGAGGGCAGCTGCAATGGAAAAATCACATCCATGCAACTATTTCCTCACTCCTGTAGAAACCATTAAAAACAGTCCTTACATCCAGGCTGCCTCTTGGCATGTCTTTGTCTGTAGTAGTATCTGAATTTTGCCAGCATTGCTTGGAAGAGTTGGCCAAATTGGCCTAGGTCAAAATTAATTTACATGTTGAAAAATGCGCACAGTTGCTGAATTTCATTTGCTCATATTTCCTCTGAGTCCTAGTACAGTGCAGTTAAACAGCTCTTAGATAAATAAAAAGAATATATTCAGGAAGAATGAGATCTTTAAAATGTCCAGGTCCTTTGGGGTCTCTGTTTTCAAAAATATGCCTTGACATGAAGAGCTAATTCTTAACCAAAATGGTGTCATTTCACTTGAAAACTTTTAGTGCTGAAATCTGAGTGAAACTTTGGCAACACATTTACCTAAGTGTGATAGGTTTAATTTGGCAGCCTGACCTTCGGCCACTACCTGCAGATCCAATAAGCCAGGTAGGTTTTCTTGCACTTAAAATCCTTCTGTGGGTAAAAAGGAACCTCTGTGACCTGCCAGCCCTTGCCCCTGTGCTCCACGGCATCCTGCGGCCCCACTTCTCCAAGGCCCTGCTTTTGCACCTGGCCTGCAGTTCACAGTACTGCCTTGTTATATTACAGTCATATATAAAGAGAATAACTGCTCCTTGCTCCCGTCTGTATGAAATTGTTGTGGTACTGTAAGACTCTTTCACAAAGATAAGCATAAGAATTTAGCCATAGCCACCTGGTCAGAAGAAAAAAAATGGTTAGAGGCAGTGCAGCTAAAAGGAAGCCCTAGGCAGGCCGAGGCAGGTTCAGATGGGGCAGAGTCAGAGTTGTGAGGCCTTGTAAACGCGATACAAAGCCTGGGGCCTGTTGCTAGAATTGGCAGTGCAGTATACAGGACTGCAGCTTGTATGGCTTTTCTCATAGCCTGTGTTTCAGGGTCTCATTTTACTTAATATCAAAGTCATGCAAAATAAACAGGTTAGTTGTGCTGTCATCGTCTACAGTTGCAGATCCTGAATGCAAGAGATGCGTTCATGTAGGATCTTTAACACTAAATTTAATGCATCTGCCTCAGAAAAATGTGTCATCAGGAGAAAATACTGTTTTCATTAAGGATTAACAGATAGACTCTCCATTGGGGGATTATGCCAGGCAACATTACCTTACAGTGCTAAAAAGTTACAAAATGATAAGCACATAAAAAGGAGAAATCCAGTAGTACAAGTGTGAATATTACAGGGAGAGAGGGAAATGATTTTTCCTGCAGTCACTAGTGAACTCTGTGGTACTTCATCATGTCACAAGGTTGCTGCTGGTCACCTTCAGCCCTTCCTTGTGTGACGGTGCTGCATGGAGCAAGAAGGCTCATGTAGTAAGAACAAAGGCATGTTTTGTGACATACGGTTTTGATGTGGAGTGTGAGTAGCATATCCATTTTTATATCATTACAGAAAAGTTTATGCATTTGAAGGTTACGTGGCTCTCAGTTGGCAAATTGAACAGATCTTCTGTGTTTTAAATTGCTGCCTTTGTATTTTGCTTCTGGGGTATGTGTTAACCTGGATCTGAGATGCAAGTGTGTATAATGGAAAAAAAAATGTGGTTTACATTGCACTGTTGTTATTAGTACTGCTAATGATGTTATTTGTTGTGTTATTAGTAACATATATGAGGCCTGGACACTGTGCAGACCTTTACAATTCAACACTAAAATACAACACAAGAAGAACAGAAAATGCACTTAGTATGCAACTTGGAAAGAATACGATTACATTGTGGCACAAATAGCATCTATCCTTAAGTGAAATACTAATTTATTGCAATTTGCTATTGAGTATGAACTTCTGAATTTAGCCTACTTATATTTAAGAAGCAGATCCTCTATGAGTTTTTTGACAGGATTTGAAATTCTGATTTTCAGACCCATCAAAGAGAATTAGCTTTAGTCTATGAGCTTACTGTCATCCACAATTTAGATTCACAGTATTCAAATATTTTTTTTTTCTACTGAACAGTGCAGACAATAGAAAATACCAAATGCTCCAGGCGTAGCAGAGAAGTTGATAAAACATAGCCAGTATAAAGAGTTGAACTCTCCATTGTGTCGGCAGTTGGAATATGATACAAGGTTGCTAGTTCATGCAAAAATCAGAGAAAGAAGTATTGTAAACCGGTATACTTCTTAAAATAGATCTGGAGTTTATTTATTTAGGTTTGAGGTCATATAAGAGGTAGAAGTTCAGTTTTATTTAGGATGTCTGTTACAAAAGCTGAAATATTTATGTATTGTATGTCTACATCTATGTTCAAAATCAATTGAGAAGAATGAAGATGGGATATTAGGAACTAAAACAAGGGCAACCACCACGTTTTTGTGACGACCTGTTTTATGGTAAGTTATTCTGGGGAATCACTATCCCTGCTAAAATGGGGTGATGTCACAATACTGGCTACAATACTTTTTCCGTACTATTAGTACAAAACAGCTTCAGTTGTCTTTTACTTGAGTATTATTTCTCTTGGCTTCTCAGTCCCCCTCCTCTTTTTTTTCTGTCCTGTCCCTGGAGAATTCATGAATTGTTTACATGGTGAAAGTGTAAGTTCGTGTTAATGTCTTCCAGTTTTCACTTTTACCCCTTAACTGCTACCTCTTGTTTTCTCCCAGTCTCATGATAAGTTGAGGCTCTTTGCTACTCCACACGGTCACTCATGGCCACCTGAGACTTGTGGCTGGTACAGATACTAATAGGTCTACAACCTTGTGCATGGTCACCTGTATCCTTTCTTTGCTTGATTCTTTTCTGAAAAAAAACTCTAGAATGACTAGTGCAAATTAGGGCAATGTTTTTTCTGCAGCTGCTTTCATAGTCCTCTGTTGGTCCTTGTCAGGTTATGCGAGGACCCCTATAGAAAGCCATGTAGAATGCTATCCTTGTGGGATTGCCCCAGATTCAAGCACTTTGCAACTGGTGTACATGTGAAGATCGTGGATTCGGATTTTATATACATTTCTTTATTTCTCACCCAGCTGTGGATCATCACAAAATATTTAGATAAATGCATAGGACATTTTGGCTCCTGTTTAAATGTAACCTAACAGCAGTGATTCTGTTAGGCAAATTCTGTGCTCTTTATATTCTTTGATGTAGCTTGACCATATTTGTATTCCTGGCTTTACACTGTGTGGAAAGACTGTTGAGTGCACAGGGGAAACCTGAAAAACTTCTCCCGAAGTTGTTAATGTTTGGCACAGTTAAAATATGTTTTAAAAGAGAGCTTTTCATATAGGGATGCCACCTTTATAATGAAATGGAGGATGACATGCACGATGCAGAGTAGATCTCCTGTTGCAGGAAATGAGGTGCTGCACCAGCAGGCTGGCTGTAGCCAGGTTTCACAAGAGAAAGTGATAACTGTCCTTCATGGTGAGCGTTGCTGGCATTTTAATTTCTTCAGTTCGTTCTCTGTATTAACATTCTGGTTTAAGTTAGTGTGTGAATGTCTTCTGTGGAATTTTTAATATAAAAAAGGAAGGAAAAAGTAACAACCAAATCCTGTTTTAAATGGAGCTGTTATTCATCTGTGCAGTAGGCAAATTGATAATATATTTTAATACAGCAGTAAATACTTAATTTTACTAAAACACGTAAAGTGCATTTGATGCCAAGAAACATAGGAATCAAATATAGCAAATGATTCTGAACCACATTGAGTTAAGAGACAGGTATACGTAGTGGTGTTCAAAGTGATGTTCATTGGGTTTTTGCTTGGTGACTCCATTTGTGTGCTTGTTCTCCAAAAGAGCTCTGCAGCACAGGAGTACACAGCAGAAGATTGACACTTGTTCATCAAGGAAAATGACAGCAGTTTAGTGAAGAGGTTCTTAACTTCCTAGAAGTGTGTTTGAGGTCTAAACACTAATAAATTACACTGGATTTAATTCTGATATAATCAGAAAAGTGTCTCGTCTTGTAAAGAGTAATGACTAACTCAGAGGAACAACAGGGATGAGACAGAAAAAGAAGTGTGATGCTTAATGTGTGGCCCTTTCTGTCTCTTCCTTGGAAACAAGTAAACTTTTCTTTGATGGCTTTGTGAACATGAGGTTATCTCATGTTCACTAGTGTGCCCTGCTGGCTGCAGGTAATACAGCATTTTCTTAGGAGAGTTCCTTTCTTCCCTGAAGAAGCTTTTATCTTAATGGGAATTCCTATATATATTTCGGGACCTGGAGTGCAGTCCTCCTCTTCTAGGAGTCTTGCTGGCTGCTTCCAAGTCCAGCTCGCTGAGAAGAGCTGTTAGAAAGAGCTGGAAGGAGTGAGTTGACTAGTGGGACTGGGGTCAGGGATCTGACTGGCACTTGGAAAGGAAGGGGAACCTTCCCCTCCCCTTCCTCACCTTAGAAAGGAAGGTGAGGTTCAATAGAGGGAACAAACTTTCTCTACATCCTTTCTAGTGTGACATGTGATTAAGATTCAGTGTCATGAAATACGCTTTAAATTAAAATAGTGATTTAATGATGACTACTTAGGTATATAATCTTCCCTTCCATGAATAGAATCACCGTGTTGTCCATTGCAGTTTTTTAGAATTCAGGAATGAGTTATGTTAAATCAATAATTGCCTGAACAAAAATGTCTGCTACAATTCTGAACGGTAGTACCTAATGAGAAACCTTTCACAAGCAATTTGAAACTCTGCTACTCCAATTTCATTTGGGCAGTACTTCCACTGAAACTAATGGAAGTTTTGCCTGGGTAGGTAACGGGATTGGGCCTATAATGCGCACAGTGTTTCAGATTTGCCTCGTTGCACATGAACATTGAATTTACAGCATGGAAAGTGCATACAACAAAACCAGAAGTCCTTGAATGCTCCCTGCAGCAGAGCAAAATTTGTAGTGAAATTAAAAAGTTCACCTATGCATGGTTCTCATTCATTTCCCAGGAGTCTCAGCATAGTAAACTATGGTCAGAGAACTTGGGCTGCTTTTTATTTGTTTGTTTGTTTTTCTTTAAAATAATTTAGAGAACAAAATTGGTTGTCGTTTTTAGGAATTACCTGAGAAATGTATTCATTGCCCTCTTGTCTCCCACAGCTGAGTCTGATCTGATCTTCGAGCTGATCCTTCCCAGTGAAGTAATTGCAGAGGCAAAACTGTAGCACAGGCAGCTGAAGCTGAATTCAAATCTTAAGACTGCAGAACAGACAGAAACCCATAACATGCTAGCAGTGAGCACAGCCAGTTTGAGAGTAAAGAGAGATTGGCACTTAGCAGTGTTATGTTTCCATTAAAGGGAATGCAGTAGAGCCCACTTACCCTGTAATTGTTCCTATTGCTCAATATAGTAATAGGGATTCTCATGTGCTAGCCAGCTAGGCAGTCAGTCCCCTTAAAGCCAGTTTGTGTGAGCATGGAACACAGCTATAATTGATGGGACTCTGATCTTTCTTTTTTTCTTTTTTTTTTCTTTTTTTGGCTAAATAACATCAAAACATTAATTTACACCAAGAATCAGTCCTCTGTACTGGAAAGCTGACGGACTCTGTCTTAACTGTTCATTGTCATAAACACATTGTTTTGCACATACATACCAGTGTATATCTTAAATAGGAATAGGACAGACGAAAAGATGTTTCAGGGACAATGTAGTCACTGGAAAAGATGCTGCTACAGGAAACTTTCCAGCCCTGTTTTTTTTCCTAGGCTGCTCTCAGGCTTAACTCAGCAAAACATTCCAGAGGGTTACAGGGAACTATCCATGAGTGAGTGAGAAATAGGAGTGTTGCCTCTTTTCCAGATGTGGAAGGTCTTGTGTTGTGACCAAACTCTGCCTAAGTAGTAGATGGTCAAAAATAACTAATTTCTTGTGAAGGAGTTTTAGGTACAAAATTAGAAATACTACCTAAGATGGACATTTCTTACACATTGGTCAGGCTAAATCTGCCCTGCCAGTTGTGCTCAAAAATTTAGACTGCCTTTTCTTCCTGATAGTGATGGTATTTCTAATGGGTATGTGACAGTGCTGATATGCAGTGTTTACCTTCTGGTGTGGCAGTTCATCCTTGGGTGAGAGGCAATAGAGTCCTGTTCAATTCATTGAGAAGGTTACTGTGAAAAAAATGAATTTATTGTTTCACCTGAAGGTTAAAGATAAAAAGCCAGTTAGCATCTTAACCCTAAAAAGGGCTTAGGAAGCCTCAGGGGGAAAAGAGTGCTTGGGATTCTGTTAACGAAGTATCTGCTTCAGCTAAGTCCTAGTTTCCAGGACTCCATCAAAAAGGGGTGTTGAGCCTCTGTGACTGATATAATGGCCCATCAAGAAGGGAATGGACCTCTCTCTCTTTGATATATCCTCAGTTTTGCAGGCTGTTGTCTGTCTCTAACTGCCAGTGATTGCTTAAATGTTCCCCTTTTGTCAATATGAAGAACAAACAGCAACAAATCTCTTGTCCTTGTTCCTTCCAGCCCTCAGCTTGCATTTGGGAATGTTACACAAGAACAGGGTTAAAAATCTCCTGCATGACATTTATAACAGCACCTATGTGCATGAGAAGGAGCATCTTTCTTGACAGAATAAAATAGAATGAAATGTTGCTAAAAGAAGATAGGACTAGTTGAAATGAACTTCATCGTTTATTTTAGTTGAAGCATGGTGAGAATCTGCAGGGGCTAGGCCAGCCTTCATGCTTATAGAGTTACAGAACTGGAGTGACGGGGCATGTCTGTGCTGTGGGAGAAAGCTCAACTCCCAGTCGCTCTTGCTAGCTGTCCCCATCTCCAGGAGAGAAACCAGTTCCCCTTCACTTGAAGGCTGGCTGCAGGTTTGGGCAGGGTTCCCCTTAGAAACTACTCCAGAAGCACCAGCTTAGCATTTCATAGGCTATAGACTTCACTTTATCTATCCTGGATTTCTCAGGTGATAAAAAACACAACCTCAACATTTTGCCCTGAAAACACAAACCTGTGTGCTGCGCTTTGTGCTGCAGTGCAGCCCTCCCTTGTTCTTGGCAGTTCGGACTGGGGTGAGAAAAAGGTGAAAAGGGCACCGGGCCAGAGAGCAAACCCAAACATCTGTGCTCTTCAGAGCAGTCCTGCCGTGCGCTGAGTAAGAGCCTCCTGGAAACGGGGAGATGCACAGAGAAACGGCCTGTTTAGTTTCTTTTTTTTTTCTTTTTTCTTTTTTTTTTCTCTAAGGAATAAAAGCTTAGAATCACAGAAACTAAATCACATTCTCATCCATGTAGTGCCCTAGGATTAATAATTATTTTGTCCCTGTTACACGATGAACTGTAAAATACGTATGAATATTTTCAGTGGGGAGATGATAGAAGAGGAAGCAATGATTCCAATGGAAAATATTCACATGCAGCTGGTGATAACAGACATGCGGCATTGCTCATTACGTTTAGAGTAACGTAATTTTGGGAAGCAATAGTTATTCTTACTTACTCAGTAGACTTGTTTGTGCTGTCACTGTTTTTCTCATTGTAAAATAAGCTATATCTGCATTTTTTTAGAAACTGATATAAATGTTCACTTTTAGTGTACTTGTGTTATGTTTGAATAGATTGTCCTTGCTGTTCCATGTTATCATCATTCCATATTAGGACACTAAAACTGAACAATGCAAATTAACATTTATTTTTCACTTTTAGATTTCCATGAGAGATCAGTCAGTTTTGAAATTAAAGTGTTTAATGAGATAGTACCAATCCTAAAAAAGTATTTCATGAGCAAATTTCAGAAACCTGATACCAGGGTTGCTGTCCTGCTATTTCTCTTCTGGCCATTCTGCCTGGGCAGACAATCCTAACTTGAAGGCTCTGATTCCCTGTCACAGGACTGAATCACTTTGCACTTTAGTGTGGGGACAAGTAGGGGGAAATAGAGTAGATTTGGAGTAAACCATGGTGGAACGATGGATTTTTTTTACCCATTATGTGAATATTTTACACCTTTATAGTGCTGTTGTTACATACTTACTGGCAAATAAACCAGGTATGGAGATGCACAAAACGACTCTTACGAGGATCTATTTGGGACTTTTGGGGGTGGGGGAAGAGTTCTTGCATTTTAATATTTAAAATATACTGGAGACTGTTTTTATCTGGATATCTTGTAGGTAAAGGAATTTTATTTCCTGCTTCTTACAGTTTAAGAACCAGAGGTAATGTGCCATTTTTCTTACATTCAGAATTCCCTCTAGGAAACTTGAAAATTACTGAAATAAAATGGGAATTTGTCAATCTCTTTGTAAAAATATCTATTCCTCTGAGATCCTGATAAATACAGAGAATGCAACAGGCCAGCATTGAGTATTTGTAATAATGTGTTATTTTATACTGGTATATGAAAGAATCCAGCTGAGATTTTCTTCTCAGAAATGCAATTATGGGAGTATCCTACATAGTCACACATAGCAAAGAAGAAATGTTAAATTAAGAGAAAGAGCTTTTTGTTACCCTCCTCAAGTAATGGTCTTTCTTTAGATACCACTGTAGAATGAGCAGCATTATGGACCTACTGTTTCCATTCTGCTTATTTTCATGACAAAAATACAAATAAACCTCAGCATCTGTGATACAGTTTTTATCTATGGATACAGTTTTAATCTACATAATGCTCAGTTTTACACCACCATTTCAGTTGAATATCGCTCTTGGAAGAGGACTGTCGCGTTCAGGGTAATCTGCCCGGGCACTTGCGCTGTTCCAGCTGCTTCCTGGAAGCTCAGTACAGGAAGGACTGTTGCAATCTGTCATCAGTACAGAGATAGGAGGAACATTTCTTGTACTGATCACAGTTCATGGTGTTATCTTCTAGATTTGGATGAAACGAACAGCTCAGTACTCATTGGCTTTCATGCTTCACAGTTCATACGTTCGTTTTCATCCTAGTGTTGCTAGGTTTGCTCTTCCCAGCACAGTTTGGGCTCACGAAGGCTTCTTCCTTCACCACAAGAATTACTTTGGCCATTGCTTTAGGCACTTACCATATTCACATAAAGCACACAAAGCCAAATATATATATATATATACACAAATATATATATATATGTATTTAATAATCTCTGTGTACACTGCTCTGTGCTGTTATCATGTTACAGTTTCCATAGAATATCTTGTTTAAAATAACCAGGAGGCGCTTTATCCTATTCTCTTTCTGTGCATTGTCACTGCAGCTTGAGTTTTGGAGACATCTTAAACAGTAAACAGTTATAGACATGTGATGTGTCTAACCGTATTAGCAGAGAAGAGAGAAAATGTTTCTTCTCTTTCAATAAGCAGGTGACTTTCTCTTCTGAACTCTGTTTTTCAAGGGTTATGAAAAAATACTGAAACATGGTGAGTGGGGACAAAAATCTGTTATTCAGTAGTACAACACTTGGACCTTAGGAAAATAACCCATTCTGTACAGCCACGAGAAACTGCGAGAGAAAGAGGCGGAGAGACTACTCAGCCAGGTTTAGTGAAAATTCACTTCCTGGGATTTTAAT
>JAVCKT010099361.1:0-10030 GCA_032273925.1 Rhynchotus rufescens | reverse complement strand
TTCCTTCCTTCCTTCCTTCCTTCCTTCCTTCCTTCCTTCCTTCCTTCCTTCCTTCCTTCCTTCCTTCCTTCCTCCTAACAGGTATTTCCTTGATGTCTTGCATGTCTTCTTTAGTGGGAGAATAATATATTATGACCTTTGAATATTTTCTAAATGTTTGATGTCTTAATGACTTTCACATATAGATACTTCTGTGGGTGGACCTTAGCTACTCCATGTTTTTTTCTGTCATTCCAAAGACCAGTTGATTTACTGTTCCTGTGCTCATCATTGAGTAACACTATACCACTCATATATTGAATGGTAAAATCACTTTGCTGTTGTTGTTGCTTTTTGTTTTTAAGAAAACCTTTGCCCACAAAAGAATGATGAAAAAGATATTGCACATCTGTGCTTTAAAATTTTCACTATGAGCAACAGGTGCCCAAATCCTGTTTTTGAGAAGTGGCACCAGTACCAGATGCTTCTGGTGAAGCATGTTGCATATCTGATGCATATTGTCTATTCAATTGCCCTGTAAATTTAAAACAAACACTATGTAGGAAATATATACTGAGAAAAAAATCTTATACCTCCTTATATTACATTTGTTACTATACTGGAGACCAATTTATTCTACAAATAATCTTCAGGTAATGAGAAATGAAATGTAAGCATACATTTCAGTATGACCTTTTATGCATTAATTGTATTAGTTTTCTCATTACAACAAAAAAAGTTTGAAAATGTACCATTGGGGAAAAATAACACAAAACCCGAAAAAATTAAAAAAAAAAAAAATTGGCACATAAGTCAAAGCTTACAGTCTTACTTACAGCCCTCACAAACAGTTGATTCTACAAAATGTATGATTTTGAAACTAATGTCAGTTGCTAAACTGTCAATTAAAAAAAAAAAAAAAGAAAATAAGATCAGCAGTGAACCCCGTAGCACTGACCGGCTATTTTTTATATTGATAAAAGATAAGTCTTTTGATATCAAATTATTCAGGGAACCATTTTTCTATACAAGACATGGAAATACTGGAGTGAGTCCAAAAAAGGGCTACCAAGATGATTAAGAGAGTAGAGCATCTTTCATGCAAGAACTGGGACTTTTCAGCCTGAAGAAGAGAAGACTCAGGGGGATCAGTATAAATATCTGATGGGAGGGTGCAAAAATACAGAGTCAACCTCTTCTCAGAGATGGATAACCTCTTCATGGACAAGAAGCCATGGACAAGGACCGGTGCACAGGAAATTGCACTTGAACATAAGAAAGCACTTTTCATTGTGTGAATGAGCACTGCAACAGGGCAATAGGTTGCCCAGTGAAGTTGTCAGAGCTCTGTCCTTGGAGATACTCAAAACCTAAGCAGACAGTCCTGGGCAACCTGTTCTAGCTTATCCTGCTTGACCAGGATGACATTAGACCAAATGATCTCCAAAAATCCCTTCCAACTTCGAACATTTAGTGACTATGAGTTATTTGGAAGCATTCTGAAACAGAATCGAAAAAAACAATATAACAATTAATCAAGATTAATGATCAGAGATGCAGTACTTGATCTTGCTAATTCAGTGGGATTTTGTTTTGTTTGTTTTCTAGCAATATATATATATAGTGTCACATATATTCATTCTAGATTAGAGTATTAAGTCCTTCTAAGGGGTGCACCTAATTGAGCAGTGCTGAATCTTTCAGAAGTCATCAATAGAACATGCAAGTTATAAGTAAATCAGTTCTCTGTATCTTCTTTGCTTCTAATTGTAGATCATAGTAAGAATGTATGGCTGTTACTTTCCATCTGGAGTTTTAATGTCATCTCAGTTACCATTAAAGGTTGGAGACTTCCAAGTTTGAATTGGATGAAGCCCTGCACAAACTGCTCTAAATGCAGCTGAACCAGAGGTTGCACTAGGTGATCTCCTAAGGTTCTTCCCAAGGTGAGTGACTGCATGGTACTATTGTAGAATGATCTAGATTATATATATATATATATATGTAATTGCTTATATTGACTTTTTATAGTAGTTTAATTACAGCAATAACCAATGGGAAAATAATAATAAAATGGCACACAAATTTGATCTAGGAATGGCAGCAGTTTCTGATTTCATAAAAGGCTGTAACTCAGGATTGGAAGTTTTTTACTTTATTTTTTGTTTGCTTATTTCGTAGCTCATCTTGTTTATTGATTTTCAATTCCCATTCTGGTCAAAAGACCAGAAGAGCCAATAGAGTCTAGATAAGGTCGAGAGTCTAAGGTTCAGGGTACAGACTGAATGAACAAATCAGGGCATGGAGAACACTGAAGAAAGCTGGGATAAAGGAGCTTATGCTAACTGACATCTGATGTGAAAGCGAACAAACTGGGAAGCAAAAAGTAATCAAAAATTTGGTCAGCAGGTACTCTTTTGTATCACTGTGCTGTTTCATAAAATTGAAGAGTATTGACTGGTAGTAACAAATATATAAAATACTATAGGATGCCTAAAGAAGAAAAAATGGACCAGAAGATAACTGTAAGAGATGGGGCATAAGGTTTACAGCTCAAAGAAAAGGCATAGGTACTTTCTATCTGCTGACATTTCAAAAGGTAGCTGGATATTCAAAGCCTTATTGTTCTTCACATACCAGTAAATAACTTGAAAGACCAGCAAAGTGTGTTTTTATTCATCTAGACTCTGTATGTATTTCCATATGCATATGGAAATAACATATTCACTTAGAGCAGCCTTCTATTGCTTCAATTAAATATCTTAAGAAGCAACATTTGATATTTTTTATGTTTTGAGAACCAATAATATCTATACAGAGATAAATGATGTAGTTTAATGAACAAAAATGTAATATAAATAGGGAAGGAATAATTTTTTTTTGTTTGTTTCTAAAACTTATGCAAAGTACATCTACATATGCAAATATATCTGCACAAAAAGACACAATTATTTTGTAAGTACCTTAAGGTTACACAGTCAGGTCCAAAAAGAAAGGAAATACAAGTACTGGCTTTGTATCTCTATCATTAACTTAACTGCTTGATTATAGTGTGTCTTTTAATTATGTTATGACATGGAGTATTTCATTACAACCTTGTTCACACAGTGAACAGAATTGATATGCTCTAGGAATGAATCATATCAAGGGAGCATAGAAGGCTTTTGTTCATAGGGTCTCTGCTTCATTTGCTGAAAGTGAATATACAATTAATCTGGCAGTGAACTCATACTGGAAAGACAAGATGTTGTGAATAGAAACATACTGAACATATTTTGATATCTGCTATGCAAAGGGTGTATATCTGTTTCACTGACAGAGGTCAAAGGCAAAAAAAAGTAACTTCTAAGAGTTCCGGACATAGAGGAACCCTAATCAAGAGAACGAAACAGTCATTTCATAATAGGAGGGGGAAAAAAAAGTACTTCTATGATTTGGAGAACAGAAAAGGAAAGAGGCTGGATTTTAAATAGTCCAACTCAGTTTTCAAAGAATAATAATGAATACTTAACCAATAAACCTGATGTAATTACTGTTGCTGACATCCTGAAAAAATAGAAATCTAAAGACCAATATTAAGGATTTTAAAATACCAATGTCTAAAATGGTACAGAGTAAAACTCACTTAATTGAATTTTAACAGTGCTATTTAGACTTTTCCTATTGTGGACACAAACTCAGCCGTTTTAAATTGTAACAGTCGATAGTACCTTGGCATTTTTATTTGAGTTTCTTGAAAATAAGAGATTTACAGAATGGCTTTCAAGATCAGTGAGATCTATATTCTTTTTCCAAAAAGCGGGTCTGTGAAAATCCCAGGGGGCAGACATCACATGGAAACATTTATGAAATTGCTCATTGATTTCCTTCTCAGAGGTGAAATGTTCTGACTCACTTCCCTGCACTCTTCTTCAATTCAAAGCACTACGCCAAAGAACTTCTGGGAATAAAAGACTAATTTTTGCCTCCCCTGCCATCACATGGGCATTACAGGGCAAGATCCTTCCCAGAGAACTGATGGATCTTTCTGCTGTTGCTTACTCTGAAGGCCTGGTCCCTGTTACTTGTCATTCATCCTCTTCCCTCATATATTCAATGTCATGATAGGACTGACTAGTTGCCAAAGAGCAAACATTTTTTCTTATTTTCTAAAATTTAGAAGCCTTAGTTATGTCTGTCTGAGAGAATACAAGTAGCTGATTTCTCTGAATTCAGATTTTTAGGTACCAGTCTATACTGCAGCCTCTGGGTTTTTCAAGAATTAAAGGTAGAAAGAAATTTAGATTATTAAAATTACACATTCTAATAGCTATATTATTGTTGGCAAGCCACTTCGGTTTTTCCTTCTTAGTTTCAGTTTTTAGTTTTTCTTAGTGGGAACACAAGATGATTCTATTCTATCTTTGAATTTCTCAGTGTCTACCACCAGCATTGTCCCATTGTTTTTGCTTTCTATTTCCTTCATATGGGAACATGCTATTTTTTTTTTTTTTTTTATGATGTGAAAGAAATGTGATTCACTCTATGACATGCAAATTCTAAATGATAACAGCAATTTGATTAGTTCCTTAAAAACTCTGCAGCAAACTCAGTTTAAACAAAAATAACTCTACTTTAAGGTGTTTTCTAGACCCAACTGAAGTTTCCGTTTGATTCTGAGTTTATGCCAATTTTATGTGATCTTGCTTTGCTTTCCATACTCCATTGTTGAGTTAAGCCTTTAGCAGGATGTTTCTAGTTAGGGACTTAACAGCATGTCTTTTCATTTCTGCTTTGCCATGGTTACCCTCCTTTTCTTTTTTTGTCCCTTTATACTTAAAATCAATACTAGCTCAGTAGCCACAGGCTGAAAAGCACCACTTAAGCATCTACTCTGACTTTTGGAATATCACAGATATCAGATAAATACTTTTGGGATATCATATAGCCCGGCCAGATACAGAGTTGAGTTAAACTAGACTAAAATTTTTCACATTTCAGGTACAGAAATCCTCTTAATAAATCCTCTAATTATCCTTAGCCTATCTGATGGCTGAATATATATTTTAATTTATTTATCGAAACTACATGCAAAGAATGTATAGTAGAATATGCCCTAGAACATCACAAAAGAAATGGATTTGTTTACCTCTGGCATTTAAAGGCAGGCAGCGTGAATCCCACTCTCAAAACAGGATCTATCCAGTAAGAGCTCACAAGGAGAAGAGAAGAACATAGAATATTAATACTTTGGTGTCCAATTAAAGCAATAAGATATAATGTTAAAATATCTCTACTACATTAGTAGTTCCTCAGTCTTTTAGAACTCTATTTGAGGATTGTTAAAAATAAAAATTTTATTGCCTATTAGTATTCTCATCTTCTCAATCTAAGATATATGTAAGCTATGCATAGGATTATTCCAGAAGTGTTTCATTTTAGGAGATACTGCCTCGTTTCATCTTTTGCTGTAGGTGGTAAATTTCTGATACAGTTTCAGGAGATCATGGAGCAGATGCTCTGCTTTACTTGTTCACTATCCGTTAAACAATCTAGTCTTTATCATCATCACAGATTACTAATATCAATGACATTTTACCAGCAGCATCTACTAAAAATCTTACATTTGATTTCTTTTTTTTTTTTTGATGAAAAAGAAGTCTTCAAAGGGCTTCTAACTGTGTTTAACTATATTCTATTAATTCATGTATTTATCCTAATAGTTTTCATTATTCCATGTTCTTTATAGTAAATTTAATTTCTCTTTTTTTAAACTAAGCATGTGAGTGATGTTTGGAAAAAAATGCTTATATGTGATTGTATAAAATAACATAAATAATGTATTACTTGTACATCTTTATCCATCTAAGTGTCCTTGAAAAAAAAAGAAAAAGATATATATAGTATTATCACTCCTCTATGAGTGCCAGTAATGTCTAGGTCAATGAGTGCTTCAGAAGTGACTAAGCAGTCATTTCTTTTACACCTTGGCACAGCTCTGTACCCACAGCTTTCCTAAGTAGCACAACCAGAATGGAAATCTTTCTATGGTAGAAATTTGTCTAGATCATGTCTTCTGTTCCTGACACACATAAAATTCTGTCCTTTGGGAAAGGGCATATTGTCTGTGTTCATGGTAATGCATCTAATTTGATTTTTCTTTCTTCCTATAATGCTTCATTAATATTGCTTCTATTTCAGCTCTTTTTGTCTTCTTTCCTTAAATGTGTCATGATGCTGAACCTGTTAAGAGTCTCAGAAAAATTATTAGAGCATTTCTTCTGAGGAATCAACAGGGGTTTTATGGTGATAGCTTATCAAAACAGGGTTTTATATTGCTTTCCAAACACCAGAAGAGCTGAGTCCTTAGGATTTGTTTTCATTATGTCCTTTTTGTCCTTTCTAGTAAATACTTCTGTAACTACAAAGGCCTGTTGAAATGAAAGGAAATATGTATTGGCTGAAATTCATTCCGTATGCTTTATATGAATTCACATAACAGAAAACCTTAGATATACTGAAAGAGTAAAGATGTTCTACATGTAATTAACAGCTTTTGTAACCTTTTCCAAAATGTAGAGCAGTGTTTAGCGCAAATAGACCTTATCCTCATTAAGACTTATGATAATTATTTTTTTTAAAAAAGTTCAGTTTTTCCTACTGAACTGTGACAATATTTTCCTTTGGAGTAATCCAATGCTAGCCAAATTTACTTGGGTCCACCAGTTTAAAACTAGCTATATGTGTCAAGTCCAGTAATCAGTAATAAAGTATTTAGAAATTTCTATAGGCATTTGGAGAGAAGGGAAAATTAAAACTCCTCAGGAGCTGGATATATCTGTACTGGATATAATTGTTTAAGAATATCCACAATAAAATTTGCCAATCAAACTTAAAAGCTCTACTCAATTTCACCATTCTCTCCAGACTTTCAAACTTGTATCTCTGGTTTAATCACATTTAATGAAAAAAAAAAATGTTCCTTAATACTTTTTACTGAAAAGAATATAGACTGCTTATAAGTACATTCCTTATATGGATAAAGTAAAAATCTGCTCAAGTTGGATGATACCATGTATATATGATACAGCTGTTACAATCACTTTGTATGCTTTTGAAATATATTTTATAGAGAAGAAAATGAATGTGTTGTAATAAGTCTTGGAAGAATGCTGCAATAATTATGGAAGCCTCTTGTTTGTGGCAAAATACTTCAATGTCACTATCTATAATAATGATATAAATGTATAGCTGACAAAGTGTAGTTAGAGCAAACATGTTACTAGTATCAAATTATTCCTTAGCCTATGACCTTGGACACCATTTTACAGAGTAAATAATGTGAAGTTAGTTTAAAGCATAGCATGCTTATCTGCCGCACAGCTAGTGGAAGTATTTATTCAGCTTGCAATATGCAGTGAACTCTACAGTGTGAAATAAGCTAAAATTCATTTTCAATAATAGTGTGCATATTTAAAAGCATAGTCGGACATTGTATAGAGATACTTCATTGAAATAATACAGTGAAACTCATTGATATAGATATTGCTGAAATTTCATTTTGCATTTTATTGAGTCCTTAGAATAGTTTCATCTCTTTTATAACTTGTATACAGAGGTTCCATTAAAATTACATTCTACTAACACATTTTTGTAAGATATAATCCCAAATGCTTTAGGAATCAAGCCAGATGAACAAATAGGAAAAAGGATTATTTTAACCCTTCAAGGTTAACCACAGCTCATATCTGATATTATTGAAATATATAAATAGTAAGAGACAACGTATGTATTGGCGGTATGTATGCCTTTATATGCCTTTATAGAATATGTATATGATGACTATATATACGCATACATGTTTGTAAGTGTTTAGAAGTATATGCTATTCCAGTATGGTGTGCATTTCAGAGTATGCATGACTGTCTTAGTATAGTGCCTCAAAAAAAAAAGAACCCAAATGCATCCTCCAATCAGGTAATTCTAATCTTTTAAAGATAGCAAGAATTTAGGTAAGAACAAACTATACTGCAGGAAAGTATTCTATACCTTTTTCCCCCTCACTCCCTGTCCCAATGTGCTACTGCCCTTCAGTTGTTGCTATAAAAATCCAGCAGAAGAGAAGAATATCAAGATTTTTTTGGATATGAAGTTCACTTAAACCAATCAGTGCTCTGACCATTTAGACTTATCACAGCTGCCTCAATGTCATTAAATAGAAAGAGGCAACAATGGGAGTGCTGCAACATGAAAGTTTTATTAAGAACCCCTTGCTTTCCTTTATGTCCACAAGGCCGTCATCTCAGTGTCCAGACACAATAGAATTTCTAATCAAATCTTAAGAAGATTATGTAGCTCACTGAACTAGACTGAACTACGCTATCCAGATCTTATTTCTCTCATTCTCTAAATCCCCACATTTTTCTTAACAGCCACATGGCATACACTGTAGCTATCTCTGAAACAAATTCATTTCATTTGTCGAAAAGACTTGCTTTCTCTTACTTTCCTCCTCTATCATTTTTCATTGACATTATGCCCTACAAGAAAAAACTTCCTAAAGAAACCAGGTAAATTCAAGTTTCAGCTTAGCTTTATCCTTTACATATAGGAGTGGAAAAATAAAATAAAATAAAATAAAAACCTATATGCGAGAAAATAAGGAGTTTATATTCACCTAGGAGAGAGAAGATTAACTAGGAAATCATTTTCATTTCAATATACCTAAAATTACAGAGTATGCACAGGTCCGCAACAATATTCCCCTGTTAGAATGCCAGTTTCTAGATACAGCAGTTCTAGCAAAGCTATACAAAACAATGGGATGAATATATTAGTTGTGAAAAAAAAAAACACATTTTTTTCCTGACATCATGGTGATACAGCACCTTTATTGTATGTGAGGCTGGATTACCCTTCAATTTTATTTATATCCAGGAAGAGCCGGTATAATGTCCTGTAGAGAACTACTTAACTAACTTAAAGGTTAGATGTGAAACTACATCACAGAAAACAAGTAACACATTCCAGTTCTGACTTGTGATAAACTTAAAACCTTCAGAGCTGAGGCTTAATTTAGTCTGTTGATGTAACGGGAAAGAATCACACTTAATGAAATGGAAGAAATTCTTTACCTATGGAAGCAAGTAATCAACAGACTTAGTTTAGCAAAAGGGGGAAAAAAATGATGCAAAGCCATTGCCTTTCCTTCAAATTAGCAACTGTCATTATCTATTTAGTTTTAACCATTTTGTGTGTCATCAGTTAGGAGGTCTGGCTTTGATTTTTCATATGGCCTTTAAATTTTCCAGTGAACTTTACCACTGGCAGTATCAGGACCTCCTAAGCTACTAATGCTAGGGCATTCCTACTATTTTGTGCAGATTGGTCTCTGTAGTGTTGCAATTCTATCTTTCTAAGGAATCTCCTTTCTAATTTTTTTTTGAAAGAAAAGAAAATATCTTTTTACTGTAGCATTACAATGAATGGTCTAGATGCAAAGTAGTATGAGACTTATTGTTCTGCCATAATAAACCCTAAATCATCCCCTCCTTGGACTCTTGTATACAAGTTTGATTTAGTGCCTTTTCTTCCTTGTGGTTCTTTCAGGGCTCCAGGCTTTTGTTTTGTTTTGTTTTCCTCCTTAGACCGATCTCTTCATAAACATGTTATTAAAAAATATATTCAATTACAGGGGCAATCCATTAAAAGTATTCTGCTTCTATAAATCCAGTTCATAGTTCTTCTTCAACATCTGTGCCACTCATAGTAGATGGGTCACACTAGATTGTGCTGTCACATATAATGTTTCTCAAAAGATATGGGCATAAATTACTCTTAAACAATTCTGAATTTTTCTTTTGATCCATATTTTTGTAGGATCTGTGGCAAGTATTGCGACTTGTCATGGTTATGCTTCTTTTGTTCTGATCAGTTAGGTTTAATTGCGCAGTTATATACTGGAATTTATAAACAACTTAGGAACCAGACTGTGTTCCAGTCTGAATCAACAGCAAACCAAGTACCCAGTAAATAACCTGATTTTGATTAAAAAAAAAAAAAAAAAAAGGTT
>JAVCKT010099360.1:0-10031 GCA_032273925.1 Rhynchotus rufescens | reverse complement strand
CAATTTTCGCCTGAAAATGACAACAGTGATTTAATCTTCTTCCTTTCCTCAATCCAGATGATTGCTGGATGTTGGCCACAAATGGATGTAAGTTACAAACCTCATTGCCAAGCCAGATTTTTGCTTAATAAATTATCAAAACTTCTTTAAGAAAATTAAGCTGTTACTCTATCTGATCTCTAAGAAAAAAGAAAAAAACAAAAAAAGGAAAAGAAACATTCAAAACACTCAAGAGAGAAATGTCTGCTCTGGTATTTATTCAATAAGCCCTTTGATATGGAAATTATTGGTGTTAACTCCTGTAGCCTTCAGTAATTCAGATAATGTGTGCAAATACTTCGACATGTCACCCTCTGTAATCACAGAGGAACAGGCTTGCTGGTCCTCCTCAGACTCATCCTCTCTGTCTTCTCTTTAGTGGTATCTGAACACCTCAGCCTGCCAGGGCAAGGGCTGCATTTGTACAGCAACTGATAAATCACTGCTGCTCCTTCTCCCAGGAAATACTGGTAACCCGGCACGGTGACAAACAAGGTACGTGAATATCTAAATAAGAGGCCATCAGCATATCTGCTGAGACAAGCCAGGATAAATGAAAATGCTGCATTGCCACTGAATCACCTGTTAGCCAGCTCGTTTGCTGACCAGCGTGCTGTCCCATGGGCCACCTTCACATATTTGTCAGCAGTAAAGCACCCAGACCTAGTGAAGGGGACTGCACCAAGACTACCCCTGTTCACCCCTTGTGCCAAACAGAGATTAGGAAAGGCTTCCCAAAGTGACCCTGGGATCACGTATCCTTTATTTCTCCAGTATCCTCAATTTCGCAGGAGTGAAGGAAAATATGTCAAATTTTGTTAGAAGTGATAAAAGGGTTGAATATGCAGAATGCTTAAGAATGATGCCCTTAAGCAGGTATCCAGGGAAAAGTAAGAATAGGACAAGAATATATGGCACTTCCCCAGAGTACTGCCCCCACCTCCTGCTATTTTCAGCTCAAAGGATTACCTAAGCTTGATGTGGTTTGTCTGTTTAGCCATCTTCAACAGACTTCCCTTCCAGCTATTTATTCAAGCTTTCAAACTTGAATCCATCTAACGTTTTTGCAGCCAAATCACTTAGTCCTTTATGGATGAAGAATAGGAAGACCTATAGAGTGGGGTAGTGCTGTGCTGGGAAAAGGGTTTTGCAAACACAGGAACTAGCATATGCATGTGCCTGAGGTAATCTTGGTAGAGTGGCATCTCAGTAGAGTGCATCTAGGGCAATAAGAAAGTTTCTATTGGCCTTGAGTAGAGACCTGCAGCAGTAAAGGAAGGAAGAAATAATAGCCTTGTCCAGGGGCTCCAGAAGGAGTTGATGAAGCCAGGAAGAAGAGAGAGAAAAAATATGTCTCTGTAGGACAGAGTGGGACCACAGACTCAAAGGGCCTTCCTCATTTAGAAGAATAAGGCACATTGATCTAGGAAGACGATGCATACAGCTTTGGAGATTTGCCATTTTTCTCAGTCTTACACTCTTCTTACTCTCCAAAACTTGGAGAAGGGCAGGCCCCATTGCACACAAGAATTTCCTGATGTTCACCTACCTCTTCCCAGGACTTCATCCCAGCTGGAGAAAAATTTGCATCCAGCTAGTTTTCCACAGGGCCACATTCAGGGAAGAGCTGTGTGTCCCCCTCTGCTCACAGAGTGCCCCTTCGTGCAGGCATGTGGCTGTCCCAGCTCTGGGCTGTCACAGTGCAGGAGCCGTGAGCAGACGTGTGTCCCTGCCGTGCAGGAAGAAATGGTCAGAGAACTCTTCTGCAGTAACCAAAGAGCCTGTGTTTGCTGTGTACCTGCTTGCACATCTCTGGAAATATGGAAATCGGGAATCAGGCCTAGGGCAGGAAGGGGGACACCTGAAAATCTCATGCAGAATAAGGCTGACAATTCACGAAAGAGGGGTAGTCTGGGGTTTGGCCAACTGAGCTCTCACAGCAGCAGACACGTTACATCAGGACAGTCCATGTGCATTTGGCATTAGCCACAGCAAGGTTGATGTGAGCCACAGTTTGCAGATTTCATCTCTATCCAGCGACTTGCTCTCCTGCTCCTCACTCCACCACTAGAAGGGATGAGGACAGACACTTGGTCAATCTGCATCCAAAAAGGTGTCTTTTGTCAGATGAAAGAAAAGCTACAAGAGAAAACTTTCTGTTCTGTGAAACAAAGCTGGATACTTTTCATCCAGAAATCAGATGTGCTTGTGGGTAGGGAAAAGCAAACAGCTGAAACAGAAGACAATTAACTTCCAAGGCATACTTAATAATTTCATCCAGCGCTGTCAGTGTAGCTGGCATCCGTTATCCAGTGCAGGGGTGAAGAGAAGAAAGTCCCTGTTTCAGTGAGGTTACCTGAGCAGGAGAAACTGAAGAATAGAGGAAGGTGTTGCAAATCCCCCTAACCTCAGTGAACACATAGCGTGCCTGAGGCGCATAGACCCAGGCAGAACTAAAAAGCCAAACTCAGGATGTGCACAGGAAGAAAGCAGATAAGCAACGGTATTGTTCCTTCTTTTAAGTCTTGTACAATAGGTCTTTGTCAATGTGTCTGTGGCAATTCACTGGGCTTTCAAAGGTCCCACTGACAGCACCTTCACCATTGCTTCCATCACAGCTCCCATCAAGACTCACATTGCATCCCATCCACTTTAGCAGATGCAGTTGTGAGTCATTTAATACTTTTTCTTTTCTTTCATGCCACCACGAAGTGCTTATCTTTTTTTTTTTTATCTCACTTTATGGTCAATTTGCCCACAAAAATTTATAATCACAGAGCCAAACAACAGTACTAAATTTATCCTTTGCTACATTTTCTCCTGTTAAGGGTTTCTGTCATAATGTTCTCAGCCTGTGGGCTATGACAATTGCAGGGAAGGATGTAGATGGCTTAGGAAAACTTTTATAACCAGAACAAAATAACAAGCAAATTCTCATCTTAAAATGAGACTTCCAAATTTGCCTTCAAGCTGTGTAAGCCCATCCTCACACAAAGTCTGGGGCCTCAGAACCAGAGTGTCTGCATTGGGAGTGCTGGATGCAGGAAAGCAGCATGGAATGTACCATGCAATAAATCATATGCGTTAGATGATATTTTCACAGACTTTCATAGTTGTTCTTCATATGATGAGGCTCTATCACAATTTGTATAGATGTTCTGTCTTACAAGATGGGCTTCCTACTGTCCTATTACCTCTTAAATTACAAGTTCTATTTTCTACACAGAAGTAAAACATTTTGCTGCTGCACTTTGCTTTCAGCACACTTTCTCTCTCTTGTAAACATTTTCTGTGTGTTTGCTTTCCAAAACTTGAGTGTTTCAGCCCCCGTACACACATCAGGTACCTTCAACAAAAGGCTATTGGGCATTTGACAAGCCAGCCCTGCAGAATAGGTCTCATTAGAGAGCAGCTTTCATGTTTTCTCTAATCTGTGAAAAAGAGCAAAAAAAATCCTCAGCAGCAGATAACAAGAAGAGGAAATTAAAACCATTTTCTGAGATATTTTAATCTGCCAGTAGCAATAATTCACTGTTGCTTGATTTACTCTGTATCAACAGCCAGGTCTGTCTCTCATGCAGCTGATGGGCAGTAAATCTGGAAGATGCAGGAAAGCATCAGTGAGGCTTGGAGACCCAGGTACCAGCTGATACCTACTGAAGCACTGATGTGCCCCTTTCAAACACAGAAGCAGACATAGCTTTTACACTGAGATTACTCCAGTTTCTTTTCAAATAAAGAACTGGCATGAAAAGCTGTAACTAAGTTAAGTATTCTGCATGGCTTACAATGGTTCAGTAAAACATGCAAGGTAGCACATTTTCCATAGTGTCTGCTTCCAAAAGTAACTCAAGGAGGGAGGAAGCACAATGCCCTTCTTGAGAGTAAAATTTAGGACTCTGAGGACCATAAGAGCAGCAAAGCCCAGAGAGACAGTTGCACTGGAATCTTCTTTAAGCCTCCATGAGCTGATCTGGGGGGATGGTGAGCCAGCCCTTGGTCAAGGTCTATTGCACTTTGCTGTGGATGGGGAAGACTAACTGCTCAGTGAAGCACACAGAAGATATAATGATGATCTCTGTCTACACAGGATTTTGGAAATCTGCAACCCTGACTGTCATACACTTGGTCTGTGCAAGGCTGATGCCTGCAAGATATGTGAAGGCTTCTCACAGCCTGCAGATTGCCCTATACTGTGAGCAAAAGGAGTCACCCATATCCTACCTGATGTGGATGTGCAGAAGTATTGCGTTGTGTGTATAGGAGGGGCCATCTATAGGATTTTTGTCCCTAGGGAGCAGGGTGGTGGATTGTGTGAAACACTAATAGTCACAGAAGTGATTGGTCCTGAGTCTGGCAAACGAAACATTTTGGAGAAAAAATTCAGCTCCTGCCAGTTGTCACTGCTCCACTGATAATGGGGTCATTTCAATTTGTATCAACAGAAGATGCCATTTAGATTTCATTACAGATTTCCTGCACTAATGCCTGTGAGGATGGGGGCAGGGCATTCTGGGATTTGGAGAATAGATCCGAATATGGAAGTTGGACAATCCAACACACCTCTAAGAGCAAGCATTCCCTAAGCACGCTCCCTCTTGCAATGATACATGGTCTTTTTCTTCCTCTGAGAAGCTGGTGTGGTTCTCACAGGAAAGGCATAGATGAAAGCATCTTTCTCTTAGCACTGATGAAACCTTTATTTAAAAGTGAGATCTCCTGAGAAACAATATGGCAATCTACAGAAAGCCAGTCTGGAGGCCGTAAAATCTTCCAAGGTTAGTGTGGCCAAAGGCAAGTTTTGTAGTGCTGATGGGAGATGCTTTTCAGTAGCCAACATATCCAGGTCACACAAAAGGAAAATCTATAATATAAAACCAGTACTACACAAGAGCAGCCAAAGCACAGTAAGAGTCTGCCAAACAGTCGTGAAGAATTCCTGCAAAAAGAGAGACAGACAGGTAACACAGAGAAAATAAAGGCAATGCAGAATTGTTCATTTGAAGCCTACTGGCCTATCTCATCTTGTATTTTGTTCCCTTAGCCAAAACAGAATCCTTCCTTCCTGCTTCTGTCAGTATTAAATACTGAGAAATGCAGTAACGACAACTCTTTTCCCCAAGGTTTTGTGGTGTGAACAGATGAAGAGGACACATAACGGAGAAAATAAATACTATTGTCATTTTACAGGTGGAGAACTGAAGTCCAGACGGGAGAAATTTGCCTGAGGTCATATAGGAAGTATGTAGCCCTTGCTGAGAGACCAGCCATGCTCTTGATAATACACCATGTCTTTTGTTTATTGTTCAGACAAACCCAACATGCTTCTATCTGCTCCACTTGAGAGACCATTCCCACAGGTAAATGCCCTCTGCTAGCAGAAACAGTTTCCTGACATTAAAATGTACATGTTTAAATGAAAATGAAACTCCAAAAATGAAACAAGCCAGAAGCACTTGCTAATTGTGTTTGGTCACGCAGCATTAAAAATGATTCTGTATCCACAGGAGGGTAAACAACATCAATCCATCTTCCTGACAACTCTCTACAAGATCCAGCCCAAATCTTGGTGCCATATAGGAAACAAAAATGAAAACTGAACTCTTTTGATAAAGCCACTCCAAGACTACCACAGGAAGGCAACTAAGTCTTGCGAAATACTCCTGTGGTTGTTGGAGTGATGATTGAGGATAGATTGATGAGGTAAATGGATGGATTGATGGATAGAGATGAGGTAAATGAGCTGCTGCTGCTGATCTTGACATTGACAGCCTTCAAGAAATATTCTATAAATAGCTGCAGCAGTAGTTCTACTCTGACAAAAGGATAACTAAATGAAGAACTCATCTCCTTTTCTTCAAACTGCCTTTAACCTGAACCTTGAAGACTAAGAAAACAGAGGAACATCATCACTTGCCCTGTTGCTCTATGTCTCCATTCACTTCAGTCTACACTACTGTTTTACTTCAGTGCAGGCAAATAAAAGGAGAATGTCTCCCATGAAGACTAAGTAGCCCACCTGTCAGGACTGGGCTGCTGGGGTAAGAACTGCAGAGAGGTGGTTTAATGGAAGGCTGATAATGAGCCATTCAAGAGGAGAGAATCACATGCCAAAACCTCCAATCTTCCTTCTTCTCCTCATGATAAAGGACAGCTGCCAGCAAGCAAATAGGTGCTGCATTTTTGGATGTGCTATGTAATCATGTTCATAGTTAAGGGCTCAGAATAGAGTTTGCACCCTGATTTCTTCAGTCTGTTGCTTCACTAAGTTTGCATACATATGGTTCTCCACTTCCACACATTCTTCTACATTCATGTTTCTTTCATGAATGTAGAAGTTCCTTCAGCACTTGCCAAAGTAATCCTGACTCCATGGTGCTCCAAATGTGCATGCACTGAGAGCATTTTACCTACCTAAGCCGGGAAGAGGTTCTTTTTAAGTAACCAGCCATTGAACTCTGGGCCTAGAAAGAGAAAGAAGAGACATGAATCGCTTTGAAATTATGTTTTCTCATTTCTAGGCTAACAAACTTTAAAGAATTATAGATGTCATGCCAACTAATAAAACTGAACAAGAAGTGGTGAGCCTGAGGTCCAGGGATGGGGAAGCTATAAGGAACCAGAAGGGTCGAAAACCTCAAAGATGAGTCACAGATGACAAAACAAGGTCTTCAGCCTGGAAGGAAGGAAGACAGAGAAAGCCCTGCAAGCCCCACTATAAAGGGAGCAGTGCAATCTTCTTTCTTACCAGTTTCAGCATGGACTTCTTTGGAGCAGGAGGTTTTGCATAGTTGTCCACCTGCTCTTCTTGTTGGCTGTGGAACAAAAAGAAATACCAAAGGAGAATGCAGGTAACTCAGTCTGAAGCAAGCAGAGATGGAGACAATGAACATGCAGCAAGAGGAGTTACCACCTAACAGATGTATTGGCTATGAAGAGGGATTCTATCTCTCTTTCTGTTACAAAAGTGATTGCAGTAAAAAAAAATTGCTACACCATCAAAGATAAAGACTAAATTGGTGGCATAACAAAGCAAAGACTTCTTCCTCAAGAGAAGAAAGAAGTCCATTTCTCCCTATCTTGAGTCTCATGTTTCTAGATTAGGTTGGATTTGGCTTTTTGTCTTCCAAAAGTACATGCTGCTATGCTTCATTCTCAAGCTCTCTCTACTTTGCATGCTGCAGGCATAAGCAAGGACCTCATGGACCTGGTGTGTAAGAGCAATCAACTTCTAAAAAAATTTCTCTCTAACTGCCTCTTAAGCAATGGAGAAGCAAGAAAGATTCCTAGGGTGGAGTCAGCTATTAGGATCAACAGCAGAGGCAGGGAAAGGCACATGCTAAATTTCCAAGACTAGCAATACTATCAGCTGCCTGGGCTAACAACCTGAAACCTGCATTTTGTTTCTTGTCAGCCTTTACTGCTAAGCTGTTCAAACTCCTTCCTCCACTGCACCACATGCTTTTGGTGCTCCATGTTAATTTTCATCTTCTCTTCTCTTTTACCTGTTTCCTGTTTCCCAGACTGCTATCTCATTTGGCATTTCCTTTGAGGTTTTTCTGCAATCAAAAAGAAAAATAATGATTTCCAGACACTTAGATGTGCTTCGGCTCATTATCTGCCCTATGACGAAAGGCTGAGAGAGCTGGGCCTGTTCAGCCTGGAGAAGAGAAGGCTGAGGGGGCACCTGATCACTGTCTATAAATACCTCAAGGGAGGCAGTGAGGAGGAGGGGGCGGCCTCTTTTCAGTGGTTGCCAGCGACAGGACTAGAGGAAACGGCCACAAGCTGAGGCACCAAAAGTTCCGCAGGAACTTAAGGAAACATTTCTTGACAGTGAGGGTGACAGAGCCCTGGAACAGGCTGCCCAGAGAGGTTGTGGAGCCTCCTTCTTAGGAGATCTTTAAAACCCGCTTGGACACAGCCCTGTGCCATGTGATCCTGCGTGAGCAGCGGCGTTGGACTAGTTCACCTCTGAGGTCCCTTCCAACCTTAAGCATTCTATGATTCTATGATTCTGTGATTTCCCTCTTCTTTACCAATCTGTTTTGTTATTGTTGTTGTTGTTGTTATTTTCTTTAACTGATCCTTTCTTGTTTGTAAGGTTTCAGTTGCAAAAGCAGTTTGATTTATTTCACCTAATTCAGCCGTTAAAGTTGTACTTATTTTGTGGCAGCAAAATAAGCAGTGCAAAAAGCACTGACTAACATCAGCTAGTTCCTACTCAAAAAGCTGATGACTCAACTGCAAGCCAAAGGGGAATATAGGGATGTACAAAGCCAGAGGAGACCACAAAATGATGAGATATTAAACTGTTTTCTGTTTATTACCAATTCATCTTTAATTTATTTTCCTCTCAAATTTCAGCTCTCCAGTGGTTAGGTCTCCAATGTTTTTCAGTTTTCTGGCATTTCTCTAATATTCCTAGAGATGTATTAGTGTCTATGAAATGAATATTGCAATCTTGCTCAGCTATCCCAATCAATTTATATTAACCCTAAGAAACATGTTGCACATTATTTTAATTTTATGTAAACTATAATTTTATGCATTTAATTGCTTTTAAAAAATACTGAAAGAGAATTTCCATTCTCTTTATTCATATGAGTGGCTCAGAGGAAAATTGAAAAAATATATATTCCTTTTGAAAACCGTACATTAACTTCAAGTCAATGATATAAGTATATTGAGATATTAATCCAGTTAAATTAAAAACCATTAGCTTTATTACCTATAGTTGTAATGTATGTCAAGCAAATTTAAAGATGGATCTATCAAAAATTATTCATCAAAATTATTTAGCAAGAAGAAAGGTTGCAATTTTTTATTCCATGCAAGTATATAGCCTATAAGCTATGGATATGCTGTGTAGACATCTGTAAACCTGCATCTACTTCACGATTTCAATTGTAATTCCTCAGGCATAGTTTTCCTGCATTTCCTGGTCAAACAGCTTGTTGGGTTGCAAACCCCTTCAGACCTGTCAAACAACAGTGTATTATTTAGTGACTCAGAAGTGTGCTTCTTGATAGACTTGTGATGATCTTCACTGTCAAAGGCAGCATGAAACAGAGAGCTTTGCAGGATATTTCCAAAGACTACAATAGAAACAGGGAAAAAATAAGGATATCTTAGTGGCTGGTTGTTTCACATAAACTTTTTCTCTCTAAAGGCTATTGCAGCAAAGCTGATGTGTGTGACTGGAGTATTTTGTGCATACACAGAACTACAAATATCTGATGAATATTTTTTAACTCTCTTCATCTTAATATATTGACTTCTCTCCCCAACTAATCAGGAGATGTTTTATATTTCTTCTATTTAAGAATAACGAAGGATAATATATCTGTAACAAACAAACAAAAAGAAGAGGGTGAAGAAAGGAGAAAGACATCAAAATGATCATTATGTCTGGTTCGTCTTTGGTGCATTGAGACAACTCTGAGAAGTGTCAATACATAAGTTTTCCCTCACAATGATAATAGCAGAAGAGTGAGGATTCTTCAAATTCAGTGGGATACCAGGACATTAGTATTTGTATTAGCTCCTATAGCGGTTTATTCATGATGAAGAAGCCATGAAGCTCTATTTCTGCTTCTTTATGAAATTTAACCCTTGCAGATTTATACTCTGCATGGGCATACACATAGTTATGAAAGAGCTGTGGGTAGTAACTTTGCACCCACATCCTGGACTGGAGACTGGAGATGTCCAGAAATAGGCTACAAAAACTGCAGAACATGCAGAAACATAGTAAGGTTCCCTTTTAACCATATTGTCTGTACTGCACATGTTGAAAGAATATCTGTACTGCACATGTTGAAAGAATATGACTCTCCAAACTTTTCGTCTGACAATGCATCTTCCAGTAATTTATGTTTTATTTTCTTTGCACAAAGGCAAAGTCTGTGCCATGGATTATGGCCACTTTTGCTTTTTGGTATTTTTTTTGTGTATTTTTATAGTTCGTCATCATGAAGGAAGAATATGCG
>JAVCKT010099358.1:0-10032 GCA_032273925.1 Rhynchotus rufescens | reverse complement strand
TATTTATAGAAATATCAATAGATATATTGACAATAGTGAGAATCAAAAATTAAAAAAAAATAAAAAAGAGAGTATTATAAATACTAGAACATTCTGAATCTCTTTCAGGTAGGAAGGAATACAACTTTTTTTTTCTTTTCAATGAGAAATGATAGGCAGGTACACCCAAGCTAGTAAAGTGGATCTGTGGGAAAAAGAAAATGGCAGAGAAAGTCAGATTTGTCAATTCCTCTTTTTCCTATACAAAGTGCAGTTCTTAGCTATCACATGGAGCAGGGTGAGGAAAAACAACACTACAGGGGTAGTGCAATGCAAAATACAATGTAAGAACTCTGCAACAGTGGAAGAAAAGAAAGTACCTTGAGTGTAAGCTTTTTTTTTTTTCTCTTTTATGATGCCCTTTAATTTGTCATCCTAATAATGTGAGTTGATAGTGCTCACTCCAGGGATTTTATCAATAACTAAAAAGACATGCTGAGAAAGGATCCAGAGATTTCTGGGGTCCACCTCTAAGACAACTGTTTTAGAAGTTGGCTATAAGCACAAAATTTCCCATTCCCTTACATTCAGACACTGCTAATTTTACTTGTCCTATAATGGTCATGTATATCCAATACAAATGAACAGGATTTGGCTCTTTGTTTTCCAAGTCTTATTTTTGTGTTCTCTGGAAAGCACATGCAGAGATGCTTAGATCATACTAACTTCTCTTTCAGAAAGCTTCATCACTTGTATTTCTGGTGTTCATCCTGTAATACACACAACTAAATGTCTGCCACTGATTCCAGACTTTGGTCTGATTAACGACTGCTCTTTACCTTGAGTACAAACAGTGGTCTGCCTTCATAGGATTTTCCAACTGAGAACATATGAATAAGATCTGGATGAGTTTCATTCAGATGATACATCCAATTCTGGATCTGCAAAAAAAAACAGAAACAAATTTGCTGCTTCAATTTAAGCATTTCTTGGGAAATAGCTGTAATACTTCTATTATTAATCTTAGTTCTTACTTGGTGTATTTTTTTCACTTTTCTATAGGTTTAATATTTGTCTTCTTTGTTTTTGTTTACAAATTTGAACTATCAACAGGCTCTCATGGCTCTATTGTCAGAAGCTGGATGCAGCCTTCAGTTGCTTCTTTCTTTCTTTCTTTCTTTCTTTCTTTCTTTCTTTCTTTCTTTCTTTCTTTCTTTCTTTCTTTCCATTTTATTATTGGATATTACTGGAATGCATTTGCTGTTCACTGAAAATCTGGAAATGGGGCTAATCAGACACTTTCATTAAACCTTAAGACTGGAATAAAGAAAGCAGGTTCCCGAGCCTTCCTGCCAGAACACAGTATGGTGAACAGATTCAGTGGGAGAGGAGCACCTGCAGAAGTCAATCCTATTTTTATTATTTGTTTTACACATCTTGAGGAGGTGCTGCATGCCATAAGCTCATTCTAGTGACTTTGTTTTGGAGCAAATTCAAACACCTGGATTTCCAAGAACTCCAGTTCCTGATGCTAAAATTCATATACACTGTTCGGTCCTTTTGAAAGGGACTGATCTGCTGCCCTATAAAAGGAACTCTTGACCAAGTACTTGCTCAAATCAAGGAAGGCAACAGCATCACCGATAAATATAAAGTTAGTAAAGGAAAGGCAAAGCTCAAGAAAAATAAAGCAGAAACCAAAAATTCCTGATGAACATCCCAGTGGTGGTTGGCAAGTATCCCTGGGGCCTCACCTTTGTGAGAACAAAATGTGACAAAGTCACAACAGTGTAAGTGGGGTCTGTTATCTCTATATGCTGGTACACTGAAATCAACAGAAATTATTTACACAGCTAGCTTTCAGACTAGTATGCATCAGAAAAGGACCTTTATCTAAATGCTTTTTACTTGCACTTATTTTACTTACTTAAATGATTCAATAAGACTTTTCAGCTTCTGAAATCTCTTAATCCACCAGAATTTAAACCTGAAAGACTTATTTTAAGAACAAAACGAGGAAGCTTTCAAAGGTAGTTCTATGTACAAGATAAAAAAGTATTAAAATAATTTATTTTAATTTCATGAAATTTTAATTTCATTAAAGGAGTCCACATTTACAAAAGAAACATTTAGGACACTTCTAAAAAACATCAAGCAACTAATTTGAACACAGAATGAAAAGTGGGCCTTATTAAAGACAATGTGGTAATAGTTAAGGGGTGAAATAATTTTAACGTACTTCATCCAGCGAGTGATATATTTCATAGTTGTACTCAAGGAGGGACCTTCGATTTCTTTGTGGCCTCCATCCAGATTGTTTTTCTATTGCTTTCTGTAAATCTGATATGAGAATCCTAGATAAAAAAGATAGCTTCTTCAGCGCATACTTAAGAGATAATAGATCTATCTATATACATATCAAAGTAAAGGTTATCATATCCTTCAAGTATATTATGGAAGTAATTGTATAATTAGGAATTATATTATTCTACATCAGTAACTTTTATTAAACAAATTAAAGATTTATAGGCCTTACCTGCTTTGCTGAATTCTGAGTAGTATGTTAAGTACCTACCAGGATCAAGCTCTGTTTGTTCAACTTTACACACATAATTTAATTTCACAATTTCTGTTTATGTGTCTGTGCTCCAAATGAGATTTGATAGTCTTTATTTACTTTTAAATGATCGTGTATTATGCATGCTTATAACATTCCAAGGCTCTTAAGTTCCTTAGATCTGAATGAAACCTAAACAATTTCGGTGCATTAAGAGCTGATCTGACGTCTGGACTGTTTTCACGACCATCTGCCTGTCATACAGTTAAACACTGGGCAGAAAAGCCTGTCTTGCTGAAAGCAGCTGCTCACTTTATGCCCACTTAAAGCTTCCTGTCTTCAGAAATTTCTTGTAACTTACCCAAACCTCACTCAGTCCAGCTAAGATTTTACACTGAGGTGTTACCTTCAGTTTTTGAAGTTCCATAATAGACTTAAAAATTTAGCTTCTCTGCCAATAGTGTACTATAAACGTAAGTAAAAGAAATCTAGCATTAATTTTGTTGGATAAGCTCTAAGTTATCTTCCATCTGGCAGCTGTAGAGTTTTTTACCAGGGTCTGACCATCGATGCCCTGCAGATACCACCAGGATGGGAGGTGCAGAGGCAGAGGGAAGGGACACTTTGGAATTAACAAAACACTGCCCAGCTTCTTTCTAACTCACACTATTCCCATACCACAGAAGCCAGTGGAAAACTCATGTACTGTAATCTAATAACACGTTTTCAGGTTATTGCAGAGAACATTTGCTCTAGCATTTATAACCTTTGCATGCACTGCTTTGCACCTAAGTTCTTCAACTGTCATATTTATAACACATAAAATGGCCTTCTGTCCTGTCATTAAAGGTGATTGCCACGAACAGGAACAGCTGCAGACAAGTGAATACAACTGGCAGGGAGCCTAGTAATTAGGGGACATTTTTATACAGGAAAACAATTAGAGAAATCATCAGCTCATTTTGAAATGTAAACAAAGATAAAACAGTGTTGAACCCACATAGCTAAGGCTACATGGCCTCCAAAATTAATTTCCTTATAATTGTTATCATATTTTTAGACAGATTTAGAAAGAGTTCATTGTCAGTGCAAAAATGAAATACTGATCGTGCATATAATATACAATCCTCTTCTCCTGAGAAATAGTCTTATATAGGACTTTATCCAGGTAACATTTAAGAAATCTAGTAACTCCTCTATACACTTAACCAGCTCACTGATATGCCTTTAATGAGAAGATCACTCCTCTTGTCCATTATAAAGCTGTGATAACTATTTAAAGAACACTGTAAGCAAGGTGTGAGCCTTCACGTGTCGTTGTGAATTTGTTCCACTGGAAACAGAAAGTTATAAAACAAGCCCAGCACTTTCCTTTATAACTCATGACTAACACTTGTGTCCTCATTTACAGCCTGTAAACAAACCCAGTTCCTGTTAAATATAGAGAGAGGCAAAGCACACTGTAGAGCTAGCAACAGTAATTACCATCCTGCTCTCAACAGAGGTTATTTCGTATACATTGAAAACACTAAATGACTCCAAAGGAAGACATTTAATTAAAACTGCCTGCCTGGGGGAGATTTTCCATTCTTCCATTAAAATGGTCATTTTGTTGAGGAAGTCTAGCCCTCAGACACTCTAATTGCTAAGTGGAACATACTTTCTGCCACTCGGTGTGGCAGACACAGGCCTGTGAGGCCCAGCAAATGCAACAGGAGCTTACGTGTAGGGGATGCTGGCCTGCTGGAGGGAGGGCAGCAGAAGCTGGGACGCGTTGGGTGGTACTCGCAGGTCGGTGACTGTACCTTCGGCAATGTACGAGGTGCTGCTGGGCTGCCACAGGTCCACCTGTAGTGCAGGAACCAACCTGTAATTCATACGTATTCAGTGCAGGTGGGGAAATGCAGGAGACTGGCGTGCTTGAAGTTTTGCAGGCATGCATGCTAGGCAAGGTATAGACAACAAAAGCCAGGCTGGTCCCACTGATCATCTCCGGGCACAGAGCGAGTTTTGAGGAACGACTGCAACCAGGTTATTAGAATTCACATGGGAGCTCTGCCAATGGGAAAAAGTAATGAGCCCAGGAACATCTCTCCTCAGAGAGCTCAAAAAAAGACTTCATGCCAACTCCACGCCAGCTTCATCCCTCTCCTCAGGATACTACACATTCCCTGTATTCTGACTCTTGCGGAATCCATAAATCTTTTTGCTTTTTATTTGACAAGATGTCTTCTATTTTTAGTACAACAATCAAAGAAAATTGAAGAGAGGAAGAAAGTGTAGTATAAATCTATGTTGCTTGCAAAGCATCCCCGAAGTTCTTCACTTTAGAAATGCATCAGAGGTCAGTAGCACAAGGTAACTAATACTTTAAAGGAAGCAATGATCTAACCAATAATTTTATATGAAATGACAGAACAACAGGATTAACATAAGTAAACAATTACAATCTCGTAAACAACATGTTATTTACTGAAGAATAGTGCAACTATTAACTGTTATCTATACCGGAACATACTTAAGGGATGCTTTTTTATTTTCTTTGGTTGCCAAATTGGAAATACACTTGGAAATTTTAGACCAGAGCCTGAATTTTTAAAAGGTAAGACAGTCTGCAAACAGGGATTTGAAACTCAGAGTATTCTGCACCTGTAGCATGATGGTCTGTTACTGTTCCGACGTGCCAAAAATAGATGCACAGACTCTTAACTAGAAGTGTGAATAGCTCCTACTCAGCCACTGTGAATCCTGCAGAGTGAACACATGCTAAGAAATCTCCTCCCAGACCTGCTGGGTAGTCATGGGAGTCTATGAAAGCAATGTCAGCAAAAACCTCTGTGTTAATATGAAAAAGGTGTCCATCAAGATCCACAGCCTTAGAAATGATAAAGTCTCCAGGCTGAATGTAAAGGGAGAAATTTAGTAGGGACGAGTATGTGCCGGCATTTCCTTGAAAAATACCCCTCAAAGGTTGCTGTAATCAGCTGTAATGGACTACACTAACAGAAGTCACAGGTATAGTGAAATCTCCCATGTACTACTTCCTTTCAAGGTTTTAAGGAAAGTTCCTATTACTTTGATTTTTGGTGGATTTGAAAAGCCTCTTTTTCTGTGCATACAAACTATTTCGAAATACGTATAGCATTTCACCTGATCTTGCTATGAACCTTTATCAAGAAGCTGCAATTCTGCATCAGGGGTTTTGTTCCAACTGCTACTCAAATGGATCTGAGTAACAAAATTCTGATCACTAAGAAGGCCTCTGATGCTGAATCTGCTACTGCTTCTTCAAGCAGTAGTTACTTCAGTTCAGTTACTCCAGCTGAACGTCTGCTACCTTGGAATGAGAGAAATGAAAGCAAGGGGCAGTCTCGTCCCTTCCTGCCAAAACCAC
Source organism: Rhynchotus rufescens (assembly GCA_032273925.1). Classification (NCBI taxonomy): domain Eukaryota; kingdom Metazoa; phylum Chordata; class Aves; order Tinamiformes; family Tinamidae; genus Rhynchotus; species Rhynchotus rufescens. The sequence continues at coordinate 4,102 of JAVCKT010099358.1, read as the reverse complement.
TCTGCTTCCTGCTGCTACAATATGGTCCATGGATCAGGGTGACTGTGGTGGGCGGGCGCAGGGTCTTTTGAAGTCTACCACGGGACTGGCAGAGTGCAGGAGACCTGTGAAGCCGACAGCAGCTGTGGCAGATGGTCAGTAGACACTGATCTCGTGAATGAAATGGTGCTAAATGCAGCTTGTAAACAAAGATTATCTCACTATGTTAACACCTTATGTTTATTAGTTTATCTTCCTAATTTTTAAATTAAAGGCTTCCAGTGAAACCTCACCCTTGTTCAATATGTTTGATCTCACATATGGTTAACTGGAAATGTGCATTTGATTTATAAGACTTATATCTAAAAATACACTCCACACAGATTATATTCATTGCTTTTGCAGTAACAATATGCCAACCAGCTCAGCTTGAGCTGTCTTTGTAACAATAACAATAAATTATTATACACAAGCTAAGAGCAAGTGGAGAATAGCCTGGCCAATTGCAATATTTAGTTATACAAGACCAGAAATAATAACTACAAAAAGGTAAAAAAAAAAAAAAACCCAAACTATTGTGATATATTTGAAACTTGTCCTTTCTTGACAGACACTCCTTTGGGTTTTTTTTCCATTGTGGTGGAGGCTATAAACTAATCAATATGCACACTCTGGACCACTATGTCACAAAACTTTTTCCTTTTTTTCTTTTTCTTTTTCTTTTTTTTTTTCTTTTCCTTTTTGAGCTATTATAATTGTCCTTCACATCACAGGCTGCAAGGGAATTTCAAACCAATCTTCCTTTATTTCTGAATTCAGTGGTCTATTGCATACTGGTATCATCTGAAAACACAATATATTGTGTTTTCACAATACACACACACAAAAAAATCCCCTTTTAGAATCACTCCAATTCAGTTTCCTATTTGGGAAGTCTGGTCTCAGCTGAGTCCTGCTTCTTTTCTTTATAATGTAAGCAAAAGATTCAATGCTCATCCAACAGATATTACGTGTGCTGTTCAAAGTACCTCTTGAATTTCTGCCTCGATTCTGCTTTCTAAAACATATAATAGGAAACACATTTCTCTACCAGATGTCCTATTCACATCACAGCTTTCAGCTTGTTCTTGGTATGAAACAGAGACAGAGCAAGAAATCAGTCAAGGAGAAGGGTGGATTGCAGAGTGGGCATGTTTGGACTGGGCAAAATGAACCACCCTTTACTCACTGTCAGTTTTAGGAGGGCTCAGCACTGCATCTCCCATAGATAGGAAGGGCTCCACTGTAGTAAGGGCTTTACTTTCTGCGTTTGTCTGGCAAGCAGCCCTAGGATTTCCATGCTGTGCTCCACTGGCTAGCAAGGGGGAGTGATACTAATTGCTCCCCTATTCTCAACAGTATAAATATATCAGCTCACACTGGGATAGCTTCCAAATAGTAGCAAATCTGTGCTAAATAGCCTTGTCTCTAGCTTTTGAGTTAGAGTTAAAACCAGGTACAGGGATAAACATTACAAAGGCCATGAATGCTAAGTTAGCAGAATTCCAAATTTCTTTCAAAATTTAAGATAGTGAAGATAATTTTCCAGTAAGACAAACATTTCATTGGTATAATCCAACATATCACATATATTATGCACACAAAGTTCTGCTGCCTGCCAAAACAGAAATGAAAGCATGCAGTTTTTTTCTTCATTAGTTACGTCTTTTCCTACACTTAGTCCTGTGGTTGTGGAAGCAGAGCCCAAGAAGAAAGAAGTCTCCTAGTGCTTGCTCAGGACACACTGATCACCACACATGTTCTACACTCTTTTTTTACTGAAAGAAATCTTCAGCTTCTTCAAACCACAGGGCTTAGCTTGGCTCATGCTTTGCAATTCAAGCCATATGCTTTGGCAGTAGCCTCCAGTTGTTCCTCCCTACCCTTTCATGATGAGGTGTTTAATTGCTCCTTCCATTTAGACCAAAAGGAAGATGCTGAGCTCTCATCAGGTATGAGATCAGTAGAGATCAAAGAGCTGATTGATGCTTCTCATCGGAACTAGGGTAACTCTGCCATATAATTAGGATGTCAGGTGCTCTGTCATGATGTGTGGGTTTTGCACTTAGGCACATATATAAGTATATTCACATTTAGACACATAAACACCCTCAACTGTGTTGAAACTTATTAGGAACGTTTTCAGTCAGAAATCTGATAAAAGACTAAGGCTAGAGGAAGCAGAAACTATTCTACTCTTACTATATTGCCAAAAGCCTGATTATCAGAGGCTTCCTCACATATGAAATAAATTCAGACATATAGATGTATATACATAAACACCCATAGTGCTGAATGGGATGACATCTTAGGCTTCCCTTGGCACATTCAGAAAGAAGGAATAGTGTGGCGATAGTTATGTTTAGTTCTGAGACCAGAACTTCAGCAGATAATTACTTTTCTGCTTACTTATGCAGGAAAAATCTTTTTGCATCTTTTATCACATTTTAACTTGAATACATATAGTAGCAGCTATCAAAGTGAATAGAAAAAGACTTATTGTTACCTCTCAGAGAAATAAAATGTACTAGTTTCTCTGAAAATATTATATACATTTGGTGGCTGGTAACAGCAATTTCTTTAGTCCATCTGAGCACTTGTCTCAAGCGCATGTAGAACATCATGTTATTTTAAGTTCATAGATGCAACTACTTTCTGTTTTCAGCAAGGTTTTGGATGGAGAAGACAACCTAAAGAGCCTAAATGTGAAAGACATGGAGAATAGGGCAGAAAGAAAGGGCAGCATTAGTGCTGCTGTCTCTGACACTGGTGGATAATTAATTACCACTCTGCTGTTGTTCACCTCAAAGCCACAGCACTGCCTCTTTGGAATGGGTTCATTGCTGCAAATGTTCTCAAGATCAGGGCTTTATATGGATTTCCTCAGCATCTGCCCCTGCCAATTAGGGAACTTAATGGACACTCCTAACTGCAAATCTTACTCTCACATGCAGAGTCCAGTCACCAATAAGAGTGGGTTTTCCCGGCCTTTCCAGAAGGACTTGCAAGGTAGTCCTAGCTGTTAGTGCAAAGTAATTTAAGTTTCCGACTTAGCACTCTAGATATTTAATTGACTCTACCCTTTAGTATGAATTTGCTTTTCAGTGAGACAGGTAAGAGTAATTGTGCCCATAAAAGGGGGCTGATTCGTTGCAGTGCAGCATCCCCAATACGGGCTGGAAGGGAATGTGACCAAAGCAGGGCCTGAGGTTTCGCGTTCTGCCGCTCTGTGTGAGACTATAGCCAGATAATGATCTTACTCCTCTCCCACAGTGGGTAATTCTACCCTGGGCTCTGCACTGCAGGAAAGGGCTCTTATGCTATTCCTCAGGAGAGCCACCAACTGAAAACTCAAGACCCAATTACATGGTAATTGAATATCCATTCCTGCAAGTGCAGATGCCACCAAGCTAAGTATATTGGAAAGATGTGAAACAGTCTTAACAGACCCATACATTTTTTTGGTTGTTGTTTCTTATTGAGCTGTACATGACTTGGTTCATTTTGTAGTTGTTGCTGCACTGGAATAGTAACCCAGGAGCCTGATCTTGCTTCCACATTAAAAATCAAGATGTGCTGAGCACTTGATTAAGCTCAGGCTTGGGCCCCCTTCCCATTTTAAGAGGGAGCAGATTGCTCCTGTTGCCAAAGCCCAGTCTGTCTGCACCTTAGGAGAACAATACACCTACCCTGAAGGGGCTCTCTTGTTTCACCTGGTATTTTCCTACTAAAGTTTTCCTGGAAGAACTCTTTCTTTCTGAGCCAAGGTGGGTTTATAGACAGGTACTTTGTTATATTGATGTGTAGCCTCTGATGTGTAACACCTGATGTTTCTTCTGCACCTGAAACTTTCTGCACATAAGTTAGAGTAAAATCTGGAGAAATTAATAAAGCATCTGACCATATAGATGTGATGTTTACTGCAAGTGCTAAGCAAAACACAGGCAGCCTGGCTACTGGGCTAACTCCTTCCATCTGCAGGTAGGAATAGTTCCATTTTTCCACAGCTCCACTGTGAGGAAAACTCATAGGTTTTCCTACTGCATTTTCAGAGGGTCTTTAATCTTTGAAGCCTTTCTTGGCA
>JAVCKT010099357.1:0-10032 GCA_032273925.1 Rhynchotus rufescens | reverse complement strand
AAGTGCACAGCCTCTTATTGATACGGGTCAGCCAAGCTCTTTCTTGAATGCCAGCAGCCTCCAGCTGGGCATTCGGCAAATAGACCCCATTTACCAAGTTACTATTTAGCAAACTGTCAGCTTTTATAATATTCAAATATCCCATTATTTTGGCAAAGCACCCAGCAGCAAAGAAAGCAGCAACAAACAAGTTTTACTAGGAATTCCTCACATTGGGCTGTTTCTTAGAAAGATTAACACTTAAAATTTACCTTTATAATATAGCACCTTAGCTCTATTACATAGGTGAATGAATTATTGACTCACTTCTGTTTGCCAAGCACAGAGTAGCTCGGACTAGGCTAAGTTTTTAATTCCCTAAACAAGTAGTTTTGCTAGAACAAATAGAACAGAGAGAAGTCTGTAGAGCACGTTTCAAGTACATGCAGATTTAAATACATTGAGTATGGAAGCTCTTTTGCTCATTTTAAAATTTAAAAATTTTCTCTGTAATAAAGCACACAACAAAATCTTTGTCACCAGGTGCTATCACATGTTAAAGATTTGGACAAAGATTTTTTGTGTGTAACGAATCAAGGTTACACACACATTGGCACTCCTGACACAGCTACACATTCATTGTTTTTACTTCTGCTTAGATTACTATTTGTTACTATGACTATGAATAAGAGGAGAGGTTAGGCATGAAAGTTAAAGCAATAAGAATCAGACTTAGTTTAGTATTTGACCAGCTTTTTTACTAGTTGCTATACAAAAACTGCTTAGAAACCTTTCTAAAAAGTTGCTAAGTGACATGTTTATTGGCTCTAAGATACGCAATAATTAAAAGACACTAAGCTAATGGGGACTCCAAATTGGAGTTTCTAGAATCAGATGCACATGTACAGCACTAGCTTGAGTGGACAAGCTAGCTGACTAAAACTTATGTTAGTGGCCCATAATGATGACAATTATGGATTGGATGAAATGTATGGTTTCAATAAACGCTTCTCGTTAGCATCTCTGCAATCTAGTGCATCACAGTTGGGCACTTCTGGCACTCTCCTTCTTATATCAATTTATTTTACTTTAAAGTCTTTGCAGACTATTAACTTTGGCCGTTCAGGCAAAACATCAGGAAATCAGGCACTACTGTGTCATCCTCTCTACTGGAAAAACAGTGTTGAGAAGTGCCTTTATCTAGGACATATCCACTGCCTGCAATGACATCCTGTAGCTTTATTTATCTGGCTTATGACATTTAGTATTTTTCTAACAAAGGTTTGTCTTCAGAAGTGGTAAAATAAAAAAGAAAAAAGAAAAACAGTTTGCATATAATACTAACTTCAGCTTAGCAAAACTCAGTGGAGCTTCTTAAAAAACAAAAGGAAATAGATAAAGAAAGGCAGTTGGGCGGCAGCAACCTGTCAGGCAGCAGTTTGGGGCACAGCTCGGTGCCGGCTCTGCCCTTTGGTCGTGCCCGGACACCAATTTCTGCACTCCGGTCAAACACACCCGCGCCCGTCTTGGCGGTGGGAGATAGCTGAGAAAAATGGGAATTAGTTGCAGTTTTATGCGAGGCGGCAGAGCCCAGGAACTCTGTTCCCGCGGAGTTGGAGCCCCTTGGCCCAAAACAAGGAGGAGAACGAGCATCTCCCGTCCCCAGTGGACGGCTCCGTTTGCCGTGCGGGTCCTCCCGGCGGGGCAGTGCGCGCCCGCCCCACCGCTGCCCCGGCCGACGGAGCATCCCAGAGGAGCATCCCAAGTGTCCGCCTGCTAAACAAATGCACAGACAGGAGCAGGTGATGCGTCTGGGTGAGGGAATGCGCGTGTGGGAGAGATGGGCAAAAAGAGAAAGGAAAAAAAAAAAAGAAGAAGAAGAAGAAGAAAAGAAAAAGCTCCCTTACCTTTTCTTTTGCATCGCCTCCTCCTTCTCCTTTTGGACTTGCATTTCAGCTGTCCGCTGGGCCCCCCGGCCGCTCTGCCGGTGCCCAGCACGGAGGTCATGGCCGCAGCCGGTCGCTCCCCGCCGCCGCTCCGCGCCGCGCTCGCCTCCGTGCGCCGCTGCCCGCTCCCGCTTTTATAGCGCGGTGGGTCGGGCTCGGCGGCGCGGTCCTGCCCAGAGCGCCGCCTGTCACCCGCCAGCGCCCAGCCGGGATGGGCCGGGATGAACCGAACCCAACCGAACCGAACTGGGCCTGGCCGGGATGAATCGGGCCGGGGCGGGGCGGGTACCGGTCACGGTGCCGCTGTTCGCCCCTCCGCGACTTGCTCGGCGCCGGCCACTTTGAAGGCGGCCCCGCGGGGTGCGGGGGGCGGACTCGCCGCCGCCGGGGCTCCCGCAGCCCAATCGCTTCTGCCTGCCCCGCTGACATCAGCTCCGAGGCGGCTCCCTCCGGCGCGGGATCCGCACCTGCGGAGAGCGACGAGCGGCCCCGCAGGGAGAGAAGGTGCCGGGGTGCTGTGGGCAGCACTGCCAGCCTTTTGCACTTATTTTTATATCTATATGTTAAGTAAATACATACATTTTGCTTTAGACCATGTGGACCCTGAGCACTGTGCTTCCATGTGGGCACTCAGTGATTCCACGGCTGTCTCTGCCAGCCAGACACTTCCTAACTACTTCACTAATTGCAATGCTTATTGCTTCCAGGGAAAGGATACAAGCCGCTGTCAAAGGATGCCAATATCCACAAACCTTGTGTGAGAGACTAAGTATAACAACTGCCTTGGAATTTCCAGTTATTTTTAAGGTATGTGCTCTGCTAAATTCACAACCAAGGGCGAAATCTCTTTGGAAAGGGGTGTGTGTTATTGCTTGGACTGATGTGTTAACACTCTGCAGTCCCTGATTCAGGCAACTCTGCAATTAAAGTGTCTGGAGTAGAGGGGCTTTTATGGAGAGGAAAGATGACAGCAGCATCCCTTTGAAAAGCTTGACCGCAAAGCATTACACTTTTGTTGCAAAAAGGCAGCGTGCACAGCAGATAAGGCATTGCATTAAGTTACAAGGCACCTACTGCTGATATTCTTTTCCCTCCTTATTTATCATCTAATTTCAAAATAGCTATCTGGAATCCTAAGCAGTGAATGGAAAGCAGAATATTGGGAAAAAATCCTAAATATTTAATATCATTATTAGTTCCTACTCTTATAGTCAGCTGGAGGAAAACCCTGTTTATCAGAACTCCTTTAACTTCAAACTTCCTCTTGCTGTAATGTAGGTTACCCAGCTCCTGCTGTTAAATACATCCACTGCAACTGTCCCAGCTATTAGAAACCCTCTGCCTTTGGCTGATTTAAGTCTCTGTCACTTTTGGGTGACCCCGCTTTTTGGGTCACCATGCAAAACAGATTTTCAAATGAAATAAACAAACCAAAAAGAAAGTTTGATAAAATCCTTTATAACTGCTCATTTAATCCCGAATTGAAATGGCACACTCCTGCCAAGATGATGTCACCCTTGTACCCCATCTGCCACAGAGCAGGTTCTTGCTGTTCTTGAATACATTAAAATGCCCTATGTACCCTCAATTTAAGCTATGTGGCACAGTTTCAAATGCAAAAGAGGACTAGCCCTAATTCTTTACTAGATTGTGTAAGAGAGCCTGTGAATTTAGTCCAGCAAAGTTTGAATGTCGAATAGAATTCAGGGACCCTTTCATGGAAGTAGATTTTTGCATAAGTATATTTTATGAGTTACGAGTTGCTTTTCCTCGCAACTTATACATAACCCAAAGAGTTAAACATTAGGATCACCTCGGAGCTTACATGAACATGTCTTAAAATCGCATTCATTTCAGGAAGAAAAGCATAGCTCAGGGAAATGAGAGAGAGAATCATTATGTTTCCGTTGTTTCTTTTTAGCTTGAGTTCCAGCCTTTGTCCACTTTTCTTTGTGGTTCCTATTATCCTAAACAATGCTCAACCTCACTTATGAATGTGCCAAAAGCATATAGCTACATGTGAGGCATTAGTGCCCAGCCAAACACAAGAGCACACTCAGTGCACATTGAACCCTGTCTAAAATTTAATTCACTCATTTGGGAGGCAGATATAGGAAACAGGCTTCACTCCTTCAATACCAATATCAACTTTATTCATTTCTAAAAGGGAATTCAGGTCCAGCTAGCAACAAAATGAGCATCCTAGAACATACTCCTATTTCTAGGCCTGGTTACAAGCACAGTACTTTCTTTAAAGTTTCTAAACGCTTTCTTGCTGATAACATATTATCCTCTTAACAGGACTGAAATCTGAAATGTAGGAAGACAGTGTCTGTGTAACATTGTCAGTCCCCAGAGAAAGCATGTGACCTGGTTAATCTGAATAATGCAACAGATGGGCCACTTCTCAGAAAATAATATTTGGTACTCACAACCACATAGTTTCAGTTCTAAGTACAACTTACCAGCAAGTCAAGTGCAGCAACAGCTTAGCTACACTGATAGTATAGCTCTCTCCCAGAATAGCTTCAGGTTTGATAAAGGCATGAAGAAAGTTCGAATTAGGCTCATGGAAGGTCTTCTCTTGGTCATGAGCACATTTAGTACAATCCAGCTGCAAGAGTTAATCAGATTCCTTAAATTTGCTGTTTTTTTTCTCTTGTGTTCCTTCATAATGGAAGGACTCAATTCTTCCATCTAGCTAAGTGCCTTCTTTCAACTGTCTTTTTTTGTTGTTGTTCTTTTATCATTAATACAAGATTTAATGCAGGATCACTGTGGGAGACTTTGAAAGGAGAGGGCTAAGGTGCCAGAACTTTCCCAGTGCTGTGCAACTATGTCCCTCTCATCCTAGGCAGACATGTACCTGTCACAATTTCAAGCGCTATAATGAAGGCAGTGACATAAGCTAAGTCTAGGAAAATACCAAAGCAGCATCAGTGAGGTGGAAAAAAACACTAAATTATAAAATAATACTGCCTTTCTCTCAATTATGTGCTTATGCCTAGTAATGGCCAACACCCTTGATATCCTTAGCCATAACTTCAGTGGAGTGCTATTTCTGAATGCTCTGATAATGATAATTAGTGGCATTTTGTGCTCCTTTATGCCTAGTAAAGAAGCTTAGAACCTTTCCCTTTTCCCTGGGTTTGGCTGGGGACACCTTTATGTTTATGACCTTTCAGATGAACATTTCAGAGTCTACTAGAGGCAATGACTTCACATACCTTAAGCCTGCAGAGAAAGGCACATCACACCGGTGCATAGGCACCTGCGCAGTCCTAGGTGAATCAGGCAGGTAGGAGATTTAAGGTATTAGTCTCAGCGTAGGGGACTTTCCTAGGCTGTCTGAAGAACAATTACTTTTCTTGCCACCCGTGGCCACTGCTGATCCCAGTGTTAGCTGAAGAGCCAATAATGCTGCTGACTTCACTGCTGCAGAGGGATCGGAGAGCAGCAGGCTGCCGCAGAGCCCGCCCGCCTTATCATGGTCCTTCGGGCAGAAGTGCCCCAGAAGCTCCTGGGGAGCAGGAATGTAATGCAGCAATGATGCTGGCTTGTTTTTCTCTCATCCTCCCTAGCCCATTTCTGCTTGCTTTTGGTCCCTCTCACCTGCGTAGGTGGAGAGAAGAATAAAGCCCTTAGAATTTGGTAGATAAAAGATGCTCAAGGGCATTAAAGCAGCACATCAGTGCTATCCGGTGGCTGCGCAGGTGAGACTCCAGAGCCTTCTGCTGCAAAATGCCTGCACTAATCCACTCCTGCCCTACTTACAAGTTGCTGTCAGTGTGGCTATTTGCAGCAAAAGCCACTTCGGCTTTGGGGCCAAACATCACAGGGTGATGAAACAGGAAGAGTATGGATCCATACTGAGACTGGCAAGTTCACCCTGCTGCAGACTAGCCCTCTCAACATGAAATAGCCCTGTCTGCCTAACGCTGTGCTGCTGCATACCAGCACCACATGCTGGCCAAAGCTGGGCTAAAAACAGTTTGTCCCGCTAGACAACTGCAACAGAGCAAGGAACTGGGGACCCACAGCCCTTGCTGCCACAGGAAAGGTTTTACCTCTGCTAGGATGGGCTTGTTCCGTTGACAGCCTGGTCTTGTCTCCCTCAGCTCTTCCCAGCTCCACACACTTGTCCGCTGTGGAGCTGCCGGCAAGCAGGGGAGTGACATCCAGCTCCCTGGTGAGCGTGAGATAAACATTTTCAAGCTGCTCACAGGAGAGTCTCTTTAATGGGGAAAGTACCTAGATGCCAAAGACAGCAAATCATCATAATTAGTAAGCCTGTGTATGCCACATAGAACAGCAGCTGTCTCTAGGGATGAAAAAAAACTTTCCGAAGGATGTTTGTATATTAAAATGTAACTCAGCAGCTCTGACTGTTGAGGGGAGTAGAGAGATACAGCTCACCAGCAGACCTTCCAGCTGGGTTTTCACTAAAGCTTCTTATCTTTGTTATAAGTTGAACCTGAGTGTGGAATAGAAGTGTTCCCAAAGCAGAGGTGTGTGATGGCTCTCCATGCTGCAGCTTCCCCCTATGCCACAAGATAACCCAATACAGTCTCTCTTACAGCACTTCGAAACTTATATTTAACTTGTGTAACTTTGATAAGTGATTTTGAACTTACAAAATATCTGTGATATAAAAATTCTGAAAAATATTTTTTGTTTTTCTTTGAACAAACCACCTAACACAATCAATCTGCTGGGGGGAAAGTCTCCTGCATTGCAGTGTTCTCGGTAGCACGGGGGCCGAGGACATCCAGGCGACTGCAAGCAAGGGCAGCGGCACACGGTCCCGCAGTCACCAGTGGGTTCCCATCTCACCTCTTCAACACCTCAAATTCCCATAGAATCAAACGGTAGGATTGCCTTCCTCCTTCAGTTGTCTCAGCGGCCAGGCTTGAAAATGAAGTCTTCTGATTCTCGCTGCTGACAGCTTTCTTATCAGTAAAACAGGGATGCAAATACCTGCTGCAGGGGATTAATGAAGGGCTAAAAATGACCAAGGGCTTGTTTGCATACAATATACTTTTCAGTCTTATCTTTTTGGTTGGGAAATCTTCCAAAACTTAGGTTGTGAATAAATGCTTCTCCTAACAGCAGATTGGCTTACAAAGACTTGCAAAGTTGGTGATGAAAGACTCCACCATTTTTTAAAATAAATGCTTCTAGCCTATGTCATGAGAAACCTCAAACAACTTCCTTGGGACTCTTAAAAATGTTTTGTAGAGTAATCATAGAGTAACTGCATTGTAGAGAAATAATGCAATAGGAAAAATACTACAGCATAGTTATTGTACTGCACTATTTCAGTAATGTAATGTGTAAGAGTTTAATAAGCTATTATAGGAGTATAATTTGACTAAAGTTTTCATTTGCTAACATGCATGTGTTTAACGTTACATCTTGTTCTTTCAGACCTCTAGCACCTCTTACTGACCTTCTAAGTGACAGTGACTGAGGCTAAGGTGTAATAATATGAGTAGTGCATTAAACTACTACCTTTGGCAAGATACTCTTGCAAATTTTAGTTACATACTATTTCTTCATAAAAGATGTATCGCTACAATCTTCTATAAACTTATTTTTAAATATATATTTTTAAAAGGAATTCTGATTTTGATGATGTATTATCACTGCACAGCCGGAAGCAACAACTCATAGATGTAAATGAATGTAAATGCAAGAAAATAGTGGAGTGCTCCATTTTTACAAGTGTTTTTTAACACTTGGTCAGCAGTGTCAATGATCCACAGCTTTCTAAGGAATGTAAGCCTGTTCTGAAGCCTATACTGAGCACTCTGCAACAGTCAAAATGGGGCCAAAGATGCAGAAAATAATCTATTTTCTGAATGAACTAACCTATACATTCTGAAATGAAATACTGCAAAAATATTCATTGTATATGTTTCTAATAAAACATCAAATACATTGATTCACCTGCAGAAAGTCATCTGTATTTCACAGTATGGCCGTTCAGAAACCCTCAGCAAGGTGAAAACATAACATCAATAAAGAAAAGTAATATGCATAAAGACTTCCTAATACTACTAAACAATTTTGTTTATTTTATTTACAATATGATAGAGTTTCACTTGACTGCCACACTCAACAGCTGATAAATCTCTTTCCATTTTACATTTTGACCTTTTAAATTATGGCATGTGGCTAAATCTACACTGTTATCACTTGACTGAGACAACGTTCAACATATTACGGAACTGGTACACAACTGGGAAAAAAGAAAAAAACAAAACAGTCTGAACCAGACTGTTCAGGCAGTTCTAGCATATATTTATGCATGTGACCTTGGCTAAGTCACTTAAATCACCATGTTCTGTACAAGAGCAATAAAATGTATTGCTTCCTGTGCTTTTTTTGCTTCATGAGTTTAGTCTATAAGCTGTTGAGGCTTTTCTGGTGTGTAAGTACAGCTCTTACAGTTACGGAAACCAACTCTTGCTTGAGATGTCTGAAGGCTTTTGTGGTGTAAACAAAGAAATGGCAGGGAGAAATGGCGGCAGTCACATCCCTAAATATTTATTTTTATAACGCCAATGAGAAAACTGGAACTGTTTTGTGCCAAAGAACAAACTCCTTGAATTGTCCTCATTAAGAGGAAGGTATAATCTGTGTTATGTGTTTATTCTCTGTCTATAACATCAATTTTCCCCTAATTTTATTTTTCCTGCATTATGACTGATTTTCCCTTATCCAAATCCTGACTGAAAATAAGCATCAGGAAAGCAGAGGAGCTGAACCATCTGTCTGCAGAAAAAGAGATACCTAGAGGTGCTTGTCATATGCTTCCTTATGTTGTTGCATCCCAAATCATTGTGCTGTTTCCCCAGAGGCACAGAAATAGGAGAGGTAACACAACTTCTGCCTGCGTGGGCAGAAGAAAACACTCCAGGCCAAGGACCTGCTGCTCAGTAACATTCCAGGTCTCTTATAAGCCAGAAAAAGAGGATCATGTTTGCCTCAATTAGGGTCCAGTGACCAGTCACGAAAATTTTAGCAGTAGCAAAGCCAGGCAATGGATTCAAAACTAGTATCAAGAGAAACTGAGATGACACTATTTAGTTTTTTTCTCTCCCTAATTCCAGAAGTCCCAAAGAACAATCCAATATCTCTGGATGAGTCAGCAGATTAAAATCTCTCCACAGCTCCACAAAGAAACAGAGCTTCAGGAAGCCAGGTAAATCTGTCAAATCACAACGAGCTCATCTTGCTGGAGGATCCTGAATCCTCTCACACAAAGAGAAACTCACTGTATTTTATAGCAATTTCCTAGGGACACGGAGGCTGTGTTAGTTCTGTGTTAATCAGTAGTAGCTACAGAGCCCTTCAGTTGAAGGGATTTGCCACTCTTCTCTACCCAAAACCGTCTCCCTTGAATTTTGCTCAATGACTCTGCATTGACATTAGTTTCTATGTGCCACACACCAGTAAAGACCAGTTTTACATCAAGAAAATATCGACAGACAACCACCAAAGCTTTAAAACACAGGTAGTACTATCAAATCAAAGCTTAACCAAATTAACATGATTTATTTCAAAATTACGAACTTCTCTTTACTGCTGGACTGCAGTTAATCAGTTTCTAAAACAAATCATCAGATGTGAACATTGTCAAGCATAGCAGTAGAAGAAATTTCAGTGGAAATTCAGTTTTAAAACTATACTTTAGCCACAGTACTATAGATCCAAGTTGGGATTCATCCTACCTGATTTGGCACTTGCTCAGGTGAAGATCTAAGTGAAGATCTTGCTATCCTACACTCCTTCTACACACAGCTGGAGAGAGACCTCACAGTGGTAGCACAAAGTAGATTTTGGAACTGTCTTTCTCTTTTCCATGAGCAAGTTGGATACTGAATGAATCTTGGGCAACATGGGATTTCTCAGCATTTCTTTGATCGTAAAACTAGATAAAACTGGTAAAATTGGGTCTTGTTTTAAAAATAGGTAACATTGGAGGGCTTTGGCTCATTTTTCCATAGAGTATATTAGAAACCAAATCCAGTGTGAAACTTGAGGAGGATCACAGGGGAGGGCAGTTGAAATGGATGAGTGATTCTCTTGAGATTTTCTATTA
>JAVCKT010099356.1:0-10033 GCA_032273925.1 Rhynchotus rufescens | reverse complement strand
GCAATATCATTGTATAGAGAAAAGCATCAGAAAGCATTTAAATACAAACTTAAACTTAAGCACATATGAGTCTGAGGTTTAAGTTGAAGCTTCAGTTTATAAGCCATATGGTTGCTTAGGCTGCATCAAAGTTTGAAAAGGCTTTTCCTTAGCAAATCTGCTTTCTGACTGTAATTTATTCTGTGCATCACCAGGGAAATTATAGTTTGTCATTCATTTTTGTATGTTGTCATGTCATTATTTTGGAAAAATTTAATGAAAACTTCGAATGCTTATGGAAACAAGAATAAAAACATGTTTCCAACTGCATATGCTCTTTAATGCTTCTGTTTTCCATTTTTGTCAATTTCTACTTAACTACATATATGTAGTTAATATTACATAATTATAACATATAATATTTTCCCTAAACAAGGAGTTAAAGAAGTTGCCCTACACTGTCTTTCTTTACAGTGGAGTTTCCTTGATTCTGATCAGTACAGACTTGGGTCTTCTATATGCAAACTTTGTGCACTGCATATTCCTCTCTCTGCTTGGATATGACAGGAAACAGGGTCATCACAGCCTATAGGGGATAGCGGACTAACCTGTACCAATCCATCCCATAAACTAACCCTCCTAAAATCTGAAATCTAACCACGAACTTTACAGAAACCTGATTCTGTCTCCACTTACATGTGCAGTACATTCCTTGCCAGAAGTGGAATTTCTTTGGGTGTTCAGAGATGTTGCCGTGATGTAGATGCCACAGTTCAGACTACTGGTTAAATCTTTCCCCAAAATATTTCTCAACTGCTCCTTCTTTCTCCTCTCCCTACACCTCATCTCTATTATCTGTTAAACTGAACTAGTGTAATTACCATACATAACAGGTAACTGCTAGTTTTAAAGGGTCACATTTAGATTTATGCCAAAATTGGTACAGACTACCTGAGAATCCATTCCTAATCTGGTTTCTTTTTCATAATTCTTTGTAAACTCATATGTACTTAGGTATGACATTTCTAGGAATTAATCTGTCCCTGATATATTCAAAGGACACAAAATCATATCCTCATACATTACTTGTGTAGGAAAAAATGTATTTGCATTCAAATAAGGTTTTTATCTTTTATGTATAGTAAGGTTGTAAATTCAGTTTACCTAAATAATCCCCCAAAATTCTATTTTCATAAATTTGAGCAGTCAGTTCTCCAGTATCCAGATAGATAATACTTCCTATGTGCTTAGTTATGTGGAGTAGTTTTAGAAAAATACAGACTTGCTGTTACAGATGAATAATTCTTCTCAGATCTGCTTTCTTTCCCAGTAAACAGATAGTTAAATATCAACAACACTTTACTGATTTAATAGTTTATGTACTCATATGTCTGATATGGAAATGATTACACATGACTTTACTTTTAGACTCAGTCTGTTTCAGGCATAGAGTACTTTTGTTGTTTCCTTTAACCTGATGCTGTAGTAACTAGAAGATTCCAGATCACACAGTACTGACTGTGTGCAACTTAAATTTCAGAAGAGCCCTATGCATCAACTTTGCACTAATACATCCCACCTACATTTGCCACAGACATGCCAGCCAAGATCTACAAAGGCACCTGCATTACAAATAGGCACCATTCAATGTTTTAAGTCTTCATTGTCTCCCAACCAAAATGTTTTCTTTACATGGAGGTCCACATACATGCTTCAATTGTAAATAATTACAATAAACAGAACAGCTGCTTAGTAAGCCTGGAGAAGACACAGTATGATCTTCTTACAATCACATGTAAATGACATTTACATTTGATTGTTGGGATATTTGAGGTATATCACTACCGGCTTCATTTTGTCCTGATAGCATATTTTAGCTATGAGATAAGCTTCTAAAATTGATGTGAGGCAGTTTGAGATAGAAGGAATGAAGCAATATTTGGTGGAGCACATCTACTAGTAGACGGACTATCACTATCTGCATTAAACTTTTTTGCAATAAACTTAAAGTTAATAACACACACCTCACAACACTCCGTTTCCTCACTGGATGACTTTGCTATGCTTATTGCACGACCTGTTCCTCTTAACTAGTGGGATTATAGCTGCAACTTCTGCACTTACAAGTTACTGTTCAAAACACCTGAAGAGCCCTTTGGCCTGAGCCACTAGGCTCAGAACTGAACAGAACTGTTTCCTAGTAAGGGGGGAATGCTTGCTCATGCTCTAACTCACTCTACCTGTTTCTATCCCTTTATGTCTCATTTCCCAAACAGCATAGAAATAAGAAAATCCAAAAGTGTTCTTATTTTGAAGTTCTTGCCTAGCCTCTGTTT
Organism: Rhynchotus rufescens; assembly: GCA_032273925.1. Lineage (NCBI taxonomy): Eukaryota > Metazoa > Chordata > Aves > Tinamiformes > Tinamidae > Rhynchotus > Rhynchotus rufescens. The sequence goes on along the minus strand of JAVCKT010099356.1, from coordinate 7,718 downwards.
GTCTCCTCCTACATGGTGGAGCACCTGGGATTACACGCAGTGAATTCAGGCTTCCCTCTCAGACTTAGCTACATGGACAATGACAATATTTCATCATTAACACTTTTTAAAGCAGAATTGTTACTAACACGGTTTTTATATCATTAAATCACATGTATGAAAATTCATATGCATGTCACCTAATACTATGTAACTAAACAGGACTATTAAAAAGAACTATTCCAGAAGATAAGGCAAGAAGAAGAACAGAGAGGTGCAATACCTTTCTGTATGGAGATGCAGAGAGGTGTAATACCTCTCTGTATGGAGCGAATGAAAAAGGAAATACCCGAGGAAAACAGCTAAGGAGTCTGATTTCTGAGAAACAGAGATTATGAGAATGTTCAGATTTGGTGTTTAGACTTTAGATGGATAAGGAACCTTCATTTCTGGGTGCAGTATTTACTAGTCTTTGAAAATTGCTTCATTTTAAGTTATCTATGGTGACATAAACAAAGCAGGAAAAAAACACCTGTCACTTTTGAGCTACTAAGTGCTAAAGTTTTCTTATAAATAAAGACAGATAATACAAAATAATAAATATTAAGGAAATAGAAAATTATTGAGCATCCAAAGTATAGAAAGACGAAAGAGAAAAATGAAGAGATCACACAAAAGATTTCTTAAAATTGTATATTTACTCATAGTCAATTTACTCATAGATTTTGAAGATCAGTAATATCATATTTGCTGATGGAGAAATTATGGAGGTTTTTTGTTTTTTTTTTTTACATAGTTCACCCTCAAAGTCTGCAGAGAAATCATTAAGTTGTACAATTCTTAAACCATTAGCTATCTAAGTGCTAATCTCTATTTCCAATCAGGGATCATGGACTACATGGCCACACAGTCATTGTCGAGGAAATATGGAGTAGCAGTTACTTGTAAAAAACTGAATATCTATATCACTGACACTTTTAGATCTCAGTGGACTTGACTATGTATTTTCCTAGAGGGCCAACAAACATAAGGTCAGCCCAGATATATTTTCACCGTGAAGCAGATTTTCAGCCCTATCTTAACTAATAAATGTACTAATCCTGTCCTTTGGCAGCCAATAAGAGCACTTGCTTCTGTATCTAAATACTCCTATTAGCAGCCACAGTCAATATTTAGGACACAGATTGCCAATCGACTTATTTACAGTCCTTTTGTCAGAGCTTCCAATCAGCCTCGGCGTCAAGGGGGCGTTGCAACTTGAAAAATCAAATGAACAGAGGAAAAAGGGCCTTGTTGTTATAACATTTGCTAGCTGCTTCTTCAGATAAGGAAATGCACTGCACAATGTCTGTGCTGGCCAGCTTCCAAACTGCACTGTGAATCCATGAAATAGATCCCAGAATTTGAATATGGACAGGAGATGCCTGGAAGGGATATGCTGCTGGCCTTCCAAGACAGAAAATTACTCCCTTATTTTTTTTTTTTTTTTTTTGAAGGGGAGATTGTGGGGAGAGGAGGTAACACTCATGGTAAGAGGAAATGTGCACGTGGTTCTTCTCAAAGGCACCTGCAGGTCACAGTAGTCATCTTCCTCAACTGGTAGATCCAACATTCCCTACACTACTGTAAAATGCATGCATAAGACAACTCACTCTCTTTGTACAAATCTAGCAAGTCTTGGCACGACAAGGAATGAATGTTGGCACATCTGCACTGCATTTAGGCCCCATCTACAAAGTTTCAACCTGCCAGCATGTTGATGACTGTCAATCTGAGAAAGCCACTGTCATTTTTAAACTACATTAAGGCCCAATCAATTTCTTAAGGAGCTAAATGAATTGAAATGAGATCAAAAATAAGTCTGTACAGATAACAAAATTTAACTACATTTGGTGCTATATAGAAATAATAAAGCACTCAGAAGAAGAACAGAGCTTCCTAGCAGCTGTTAAAGGAACAGAACAGACAATTAAAATTCCAGCTGCAGAAGAGAAACATATAATCTTGGGTAATAATAATAATCGAGCATGGATAATTTTAAAGGAAACATATTGCCTTTCAATCTCAAATTAGTCGATGTTCTGAAAGGTCAATTGCAGTGAGTATGACTACGGAATCACACAACTTCAGCCCTTTCCTGACTCTAAAACAAGAGGCATTACCAGTGAGCCTCTGCCTTGCAAAGAAATATACATGTGAGCCAGTGGTTTGCCCATATGACCCACCTCAGGTAGATCACCAACTTGGATTTCCAAGGAACCCAAGCAACTAGCATGAACCTCTGCTGCTTGAGCTTGACATTCCTTAAGTCACTAACCCACCACACATAACAGCTCATAACACACCTCACACTACTCATCTCAAACCTTTATGCCATCAATGCACGTTGCAATGGTGATCTTGTTCAAACAAATATGGTGTTCAGTATAGGACTTCTTAGGATAAAATGTTGTTATCTATGCACAATAGATCACCTTCTCCCTTTTACATCAATATTTAAAAATAATTAAACAATCTCTCTCAGAATTTGGAAGCTCCTTTTCCAAGTGAGTTTAGTACCTTTAATAATTCAGACTGATCTTTGTTGATAAGATCTATTCTAGAATGATATAACTGAATAAACTCACCAAAATAAATATATACTGACGGGTTTTTTTGTTTGTTTGTTTGTTTTTTTGAGGGGGAAGGTTGTCTGATTGTTTGAAAAAGTTAGAGAACAGTGCAAAGTATATTAGAGAATATTATCAGGAGGAGGTAACTGGCTGAAGGAAAGACAAATAGCAAGCAATGGAACCAGTTCATCTTTTTATTACTAGCAAATCTCTCTCATCTATTCAAAAGTGTGAAATATGTTGTACCTGTGAATAATGCCACACTAGTCATCTAGTTAGCTGCTACAGAGGGTTGCCTGTTGTCGTAAATTTACATTCCTGATGTTTTTGGACTCAAGAGGGGATTTTACTTTCAGGGATCTATGTTTTTGCCTACAGCGTATAAGGTATCCTGTCAGTCCTTTGCTCAGGAGAATAAACCGTCAGCATTTTACTCTTCCTTCTTTTCACACCACTCCATCTTGTAAGAGTGGTTTGAAGCAGCATTCACTTTGGGATTAGCCGAGAACCATTAATCATGTTAGTTTTATCGAAGGATTTATTTTTTCTGTTAATATAGATTGTGATTATAGTTCCCTAAGAATTCCTCCTTGTAAAATCCTTAAAAAATTATCATGTCTGATAATGATTTCAACTGCCTTATAGTTCTAAGAGGTCCTAACATTTTTTCTCCCCACCATTCCACTAATATTATTTTCTACTTCTTTTACTCAGTAACATTTTCTTGCAATAACACTTTCCATCTCTTTTGGTTTTCTTTCTTCAAGACTTTAAAGCTTTTGATGAACTAAATAAACTTTACTGAATCCTTTGAATATGAAAAATTTAGCTGACTATGTTTCACATATGGGTATGCTGGGCACCAAGGAAGTTAGCAGTTCAAATATTAAATCTACATGCAAAAGCATGCATGGGATGCATGTGCAGAGATAAAAAAAAAAGATATTAGACAAATAATTTGATCAACGATGGAGAGAAGCTCCATATCAGAGTTCAGAACAACTAATTCACTACCTATTGAGTTTAGAATGAGGAACTGTATCAAAAATGTCACAAACAGCCTCCTACTGGTTAGATTTGACAAACATACGGTATTCCTGTCTTCTCTAGTTCATATAAATAAAATAGTGTCACAGTAAATTACTGGTCCAGAATTTGCTTCTGAAATCTTAGAGATCATGATTCGATTTTAGTTCAAAATCAAAGTAGCCTTAATGAATTTATTTCTGATTTTAGCTGATTGTCAGTTAGTCTCCAGTTCAGCATGTCTGCCTCTAAGAAAGAAAGCTTAGAAAAACTGAATTTTTATACCTTCATAACAAGAGGATGGAATGAACCCAAGAGAGGCAATTTCTGTCACAGGAAAAGGGAGAGGTAAAGGGGCTGGGATATGGGAAGGATTTACCACTCCTTGTATTTACAATGGTCTGAGAAGTGCTGCTTCCAGACATCCAAGTATCTAGACTCCCTGTTCAACATGTAGCTGGTGCAGAACTGAAGCACACACAGAGTGGTACACGCTGAGTGGCAGACCACTTCCAGACATCCAGCTGGAAACTCTAAAGTGCATCTCAGCTACCATATGTTCTCCTAAATTCAAGTAACTTAGATCTTCGTTCCCTTCCAAGTCAAAGGCAGAGTCTTTGCTCTAAGGCGAACACTTCCAATTGCCCTTCCAAAGAGAAGATGACATCTCATTGCTTTTCTTTTCAATCAGCTCATACATGAGGCTTAATATAACAGCTTAGGTTTTAGACCATTTATTCAAGAATTGAGAGAAAGGAGGTCCAAGTCCTTGTCTTGGCATGATTTAAAGCCAGCTCTCCCATGCCTCCTAGGAGAATATCACAGCAAACAGCTTTCTGGTGGAGTGGGTAAAAATGTCCAGTAGAGCCACCGCAGCTGAGTTCAATGAAGCACATGTGGAGTTCAGGTCTTTCTAGGTTATGTAGCCCTGAAAATGCAGACAAAGGAGCAGGCTGGAGGATGATTTAACTTCAGTGTTGGTGTGATTTAGTCTAAGATATCTGAAGTCATCTTTTGGAAGAACAAAATATTCAAGAAGCTAAAAGCATTTGATCTAACTTTCAGAGACTGAAAAATCTGTACTGAAGATGAAAGCTGAGATGTAAATTAATTTATGAATATAGATATATGTTTGATGTTAGTTACATCATGTAACTTCCATTAATTTGATAGAAACTTGGTCATCTGAAAAACAATTAGAATGTAGATGTCAAAGGGATGAATATCAGAGATCCAGCTCCTACAGGGAACAGAAGCAGATCTAAGTTATATTTGCTTTATTTGATGTAGCTCTACTAGATTTTGATGATTTATTCAATCTGGCCTTCTGTGACTGGTGAATCCAATAGGCCCTAACACTTGTTAGGCAATGCACATTGTTTCAACATTGCCTTTGTGAGAAATCAGTGGGGAGCTGCACTTACAGATGGATGGGCATAAGATGGCCAATAACCACTATATTGATTCCTTTGAACAGATTTCTTGAGAAACTCATGGAATGGATAGAGTAGCATTAATTAAATAAAAGGAGCTTAGCAGTTTTGTTTCTGCATAAATGGGCAGTGTTCTGAAGACATAACCAAGATTCATCGTTACAATTGTTTTAAAACACTGTAAAACTAATATTTCTGTGGTATTAAAAGCTTATTCTTGAGCCTGTTATAACAAATGTAGATCTTCAGGAGTAGATCAAGATGCAAAGAATATGCCCAAAAGATTAATGTGTTGAACATGCTAGAGAGATGATATCACAGATTAACTGATTAAATTTATTCCATCTGCATTTATTTTAAAATTTCAGATAAAGAAAACGTTAAAAAGCTAAGTATATTTTTTTATTTCTTTTTATATAATTATTGTAGAGCTGTTTAAGATCAGTTATATCACTGAAAACATAAGGACAGCAAAAGCAGACCTGACTCCTAATCAGTGTTATTAGAGGAATTATAGCTTCCTCAAAGAAGACAATTAGATAAAAACATAATCATCACACTGTGATATTTGTCTTTTAAAACTGTTATCAGTCACTTCTGTATATTCCACTCATATATTTCTGGTAAAATGCAAGCTGGATTCATGTTTGGAACACAAAGTTCATTAAGATACATGGAGGTATATTCTCTACTTATACAATTTCCACATACTCTCTCACGTTTGATGGCTTACTAACTCAGAAATATTTAGACTAAAGACATGGACATTTTACTTTGTCTATGCGAAGTGCCATAAATCAAAGAATGAAGAACAAAATAGGCCTGGAAAATTAAACAAAGTAGACACACACACAAAAGATTTTGATGTTCTATTTTTTAGACAAAAATTTTGAAAGGCTAGAAATTATAGTAGAGAAAAGAAAGATGTGACCTAAAAATTCAGCAATCACTTTACTTCATTCATTATCAGTCTAGTATGCTTGACAACACTTTTTCATGTGATCAGATTTTGACTTGTATTGAAATTGAAAATCAATTTGGTTTGTGATGGTCATTAGTTTCAGTAGAGCAAATGTAAAAGCTTTACACCTCTCATTGGTGTCTGAATTAGCCCAGATTAAAAAGACTTGATATGCTTGATTGAGTGGCTATATACCACTTGTCAATATTACTATAACAAGTCACACTCAAAATCACAAATTAGTAACAGTGAAAGAGCACAGAGAAAAATGCTGGAATATGTTTGAGATAATGGTACTTTGTAATAGGTTGGGCAAATAATGAGAATGGCTCAGAGTTATACTTAGTCTATCTTAAGAGCTTTGACTGAAGTTCAGGAAGACAAGTCAAGGCAAAAATAACCCCCAATACGAAGTCATATATAATTATTGACGAATCACAATTCCTACAGACACAAAACACTTTCAAATAACTCATTTTCTTCTGACCAAAATTTAAATGGTGACATGTCTTGAACTATGGCTTCAAACTATACAATATCACAATGGATGAGATGGCAACACCTCTCTTTACTAATGTTTAATTATTTCCCTCATAAAACAGGTTTCAGTCATTAAGAAATTCAAAAATATAAAAGATGAAATCTTCTCTGCTATTATTTTTTATTTTTTATTTGCATGAGATCAATTATTTCTTCATATAAGGCCAAGGAAAATGACAAAAACAAAGGAAAAGTAGATAGTTTTAGACACACTAATTTTTCTCTGAAATGCTCTACTGTGATCTTTCAGCTCAGGGAATTGAAAATTGGCAGATAGTGACCTTTCTGTCAGTGATGTGTCTTTTGTCATCTTTATGAAGATGCATACAAATGTGGATGTATTAGTACTCCCTGAAAAATCATAGACACAATAAAATTCTCTTTTTTGACAGACTGTTTCCCAAAGATCTTGATCTGCATTGAGTGTGGTCTCTACCACTTGACAGCCTTGCCTTGTGATTGATTGTTTGGTCTCAAACCACTCTCTTTTTTACTGTTTTTATTTGAGCGAGTAAATTACAATTACTTAATAAACAAAATTGGACATTGCATTTTTTATTGTCATTTTGGAAAACCTCCCAAAATTTTACCTCTCAATTTCTGAATTATATTCTAGAAATTCAATTCTCCAATATTTAACTAATTTTACTGAATATCTATTCCTATGTCATTTCATAACTTCCTAGGTTTTTCAGAAGAATTTTATTAAAAAAAAAAATCAGTAGAGCAGTAGCAGACCAGCACCCAGCACAACAAATCATAGAGGAATGATTAGTAAGTAAATTACAGAGTTTTTTCCTTTGAGCGTCTGGTTCTGTAAACCATGAGAATAATCTCAAAATAGAGTCATCACCAAAGCTTTAATATCAGTAAACAGATCTTTCTTGAATAAATGGATGATCAAATGGTGTAATATTATGAATCATATAGATGCATTTTCTCGTATAGATCGTTGCATCGTATAGATGTTGCATTTTCTCATTATTTGTGTTTGTGGACACACTGACAATCTTCATGACTCTTACCACAAACATCCTATATGAACTCCCTTTAGGTCGCAGAATCACAGAATCACAGAGTGATTAAGATTGGAAGGAACCTCTAGAGATCATCCAGTCCAACCCCCTGCTCCAGCAGGGACACCCAGAGCACGTGGCACAAGATGGC
>JAVCKT010099355.1:0-10033 GCA_032273925.1 Rhynchotus rufescens | reverse complement strand
GGTGAGCCCTAGAGCAGAGGAGTCGGGGCCGGCAGGGAGGTGCAGCGGTGTGGGAAGCGGGGTGCTGAGCAGGACTCGGGAAGCTGCTGCCCGGTCTGGGGCTGGGTGGCTGAGGGGTGCTGCCAGGACGGCACTAACATGAGCTGACGGCTGTGTTTTGCCTTGGCCTTTGCAAACAGGACTTGCGTGCCGAGCAGCCGGCCAGCTACGCACGCGGGGCCCCATCGCCTTGGCGACATGGGGCCTGACCTGCGTGCCATGTGGCAACTGGTGGTGCTGGGCCTCGTGCTGCTCTCCATCTTGGGAGTCCGGTTAGCATCTGTGGTCATCCTGGCCTTGGTGCTAATGACGGTGCTGGTGGCCAGCTCGAGGCTGCGCTGGCCCCAGGTAGGCGTGCGGGGCTCCCGGGCTGCCTCCCGCCTGTGCTCTCCCTCCCTTGCCATGCCTCCCCCTGCAGCCCTGCTCAGCACAGCTCCTGGGCACCGGAGGGCTTCTCCCCACTAACCCAGCACTTCATGGACCTCTGCAGGGCTCCCGGGCCAATGCTGGCAGCCTTGGAAGTCAGGCGCATGTAGAGGAGCCTCAAGGTGAGTAGCCCCATCCCTGAGGGCAGTCCCGGCAGCGTCTCCCTGTCAGCATCCCTGCCGCCCGCTGGGACTGCGCAGGGGCTGCCCCACGATGCTCACGGCCTCTGGGCCTTCTCTCCCTCAGCCTCCGCGCTCCGCAGGCCTGTCCCGGAGGAGCCTGGACCGAGCAGGGCGGCAGCGTAAGTGGAGCAGCAAGGCATCGTGCTGGGGGACAAGGGGCAAGCCCAGGCTCCCTCCTCACTTCCCTTCTCCTTCCCAGGTATCCTCGCCCAGACAGACAGGCGGCTGGGGAGCCACTTGGCACATCCCCGCGTCGACGGCGCCGCGTGCACTTTGCGCCCAACCACGTGGTCATCCTGGGCGAAAGGGAAGAGGACAGGCCCCGCAACTGGCCCCTCCGGCAGCCCCGTGTGGACCTGCATTCGCACCTGTGGCGCACAGTGCTGGCCGAGCCTGGGGTAGATGCGTCCCCATCGCCCCCCGAGCAGCCCAACAGCCTCGGCAGTGCGGAGACCTCAGGTGCCCCAGGCCTGCAGAGCTGCTCCACGCTGGAGCTCCAGGCCCCAGGAGAAGAGTCACCCTCCCCTCCACCTGCCGCCACCGGCTGGAGAGCAGCGCTGGGCTCCCTGCTGCGCCCCGGATGCGCTTGTGGGGGCTTGTGGGCGCTGGGCAGGGGGCTCCGAAGATGCGCCGCGAGCCTCGCGAGGAGACGAGGGCGCCGCCGGGCCAGAAGGAACATCACCGGGCCGCGCTAAAGCTCAGACGCTGCACGGAGGCCGTGCTGAGCCTGGTGTCCCTGGCACTTCGCGTCAGTGCAATAAACATGTCTGCACTGTGCAGCAGGAGTCATGTGTGATTGTTCTTCCGCAGTCTCACACTCCCTTTATCACAGCCATTCCCACTGGCACTGGGGACAGCAACAGAAGGACACCCATGCCTCTCTCTGGGCCTCTCCTCTCACCTTCATCACACGGCCACGCAGGCAGGGTCCACTGCCTACAGGAGCTACAGGAAGCCCTGTAGCTAATGGCACTGTTAGTAGCAGCATTTTCCCTGGGGTCAGTCACTACACAAGGCCAGGGCCCTTGGTCACGGTCAGGGTCTTCTTGGGGTTCTGGGTCCCAGTGAAGGTCTCTACATCCCTTTGCCCCAGCTGAGGAGCTGCCAGGGCCTTCGAGTGGGCAGGAGAGTCAGGCCATGACCCTGGAGTTCCCTCTAGGGGTGCAGAATCACAACTGGGCCTAGAGCCAAGCTCTCTTCTCCACAGCCTTCCTTTTGCCTGCTCTTTCCATCTTTCCTCATATCTGAGGTGCTCTAGTCCTTCAGGCATCTCAACCACCGTTTCCTGGGCTGGCTCCAGGAGCCACTTCTCTGGCATTCCCTGGGGCCCCAGGGACACAAAAGGAGCGGGATTCCCTCCCTTATCCTGCTGGCAATGCTTTGCTTAATGCAGCCCAGGACAACATGGACTTTCTGGCCACTAGGACTCCTTGCTGGCTCATGGTCTTCTTATCCACCAGGACCCCCAGGTCCTTCTGTGCAGAGCTGCTCTCCGGCACGTCAGCCCTCACTCAGCCTGTGCTGCTGTACAGAGTTCTTTCACCACAACTGCTGGCCTCTTCTCTTCCCTTCCTTGAACTTGATGAGTTTCCTCAGAATGGCAGTTCAGACCTCTGTGGGAGGGGCCACCCCTCAGTCGAATACCATGTTCAGTTTTGGAGCCCTCATTACAAGAAAGATAAGGAGATGCTGGTGCCGATTCAAAGAAGGTCAACTAAGCTGGTTAAAAGACTAGAGCACAGATCTTATGAGGAGCGGCTGAAGGAGCGGGGGTTATTTAGACTGGGGAAGAGGATGCTCATGAGAGACAGTATCGTTCTCTGTAACTACTTGAAAGGAGAATGTAGTGAGGTAGGGGTCAATCTCCAGCATAACTACTGAAAATAGGAAAAGAGGAAATGGCCTCAAGTTGGGTCAGAGGAGGTTCAGGTTGGATATTAGGAAAAATTTCTACCTGGAAAGAGTAGTCAAGCATTGGAACAGGCTGCTCAGGAAAGTAGTGGAGTCACCATCCCTGGCAATGTTCAAGAAACTTGTGGATGAGGAGCTTAAGGACATGGTTTTACAGGCATATTGTTGAGGGGCTTATGGTTGGACTCCATGATCTTGCAGGTCTTTTCCAACCATAATGATTCTATTCTATGATTCTCCTTGCAGATGAATACCATAGGCAGCTCTGCCTCTGCAACCTCATTACGGACAAAATTACATTCATACCAAGAAGTTCTTAATCTAATGGCTCAGGAAAATTTGTAAGCTATAGCAAGAAACATCAGTTTTGTTAAACTACTATCTGTAAGACTAGATATGTCCACTATTTTCCTAAATATACAATAATGATCCCTTGCTGTCTGTATATGAGCAGAAGTGTTAGGCTGTTGTAGAATACAAAAGTGCTGAAATGCTGTTCATAGCAGGGACCAAGGATTTCCAAATTATTCTCTACAGTTTTTTCTTTTTTCCTTTTTTTTTCTTTAAGTGATTCTGCTGATGCACTGAAATTACAGGTTGTCCTAGGCTCCCTTTATACTCACAGAAGAGAGTCACCCACAGAAGAATTCAGCTTCAGTCTTTCTAAGCACACACTTCTCTTTGATCTTACAGTGACTGGAGTAATATTGTAACACAGTGATACATAAATTTTTTTAATGAAGTTCCACTCTTTAAACTTATTTTTCTTTCCGATCGGATATAGTAGGGATAAGTAAAGGAATTAAAGTGCACTTGTGCATCAACCTTTATAGAAGAACTTGAGGGAAATCCTATTTAAAGGAGAGTTTTTATTTGAAACCAGATAGTGGCCTTTAATATACTGGATCTCCTAAGGAGAAAGCTATCTGTGGTAGAACTCGTGAAATGCAGGAGCAGTAAATCTCACAGACTGGCTGATACTCATTCAAGAATTTTAAAACAAACAAATCATTTAACAGTAGCAATAGTGACAATGACATTTTCCAGTCTTTACAAAAACTCATACTGAATATTAAAAACTCATTAGCATCCATATCTTTACAAACAAAGCTCAGGGCCATCTGAGGCATTACACACTAGTAAACATTATAATATAGCAGGTAGCCTGATTTAGGGTTTAATTAGGGGTAGAACAGTCCAATACTTGGATAAGGATACCTTCCCATGATCAAAGCAGCATACATTTTCTAAAGAAAAAACTGTGCTTCTCTAGCTTGTTAGAGCTCCTTTGAGTGTTAATATAGGGGACCCACTGGAAACAGCATACTTGAGTTTACAAAAGACTTTTTGATCAGAGCCCTCATAAAGCCTATTAAATTATAATTGAGAACTGTCAGGTAACGGAGATTAGTAAAAATAGGATAAACCTCTCATAGGCTGGTGGGCTCTGATTTTTCAAGGTCTCTCCGAGGAGATAAGACATAAAAGTCATTGTGTCAAGCTCTGAGCTCTGAGCAGGAATGTGCAGATATTGTTAGAAAAGTGAAGGTGAGGGGGCTTGAGTAAATAGGAAATAGTACAAGAACACTGTGCTTATCTTGGTAAAAATCATGTTTAATTTGGGCACATCAGACTGCCCCCTGCCCTCTCTTCCCTGTATACTAATACAAATAGTGAGCTGAATCTACACAAGACTGAACAAATGTTTTCCCTGGTCTTTCTCTTCTGCCAGCTCCCTGCAGAGGCAAATTTGTGGGTCACAAGGGGATGTACAGAGGGAGATGGGAGAAAGAACCAAGGAGCAGCTTCTTGGCTTGCTCCTAGCAGAGATCCTGGCAGTGCAGTGTTTAGTTCAGCTCCAAGCAGAATTATACCCCAGCAAATTGTGGGATAGCCACAGGTAGTAGGATTCCTATGTGTCTGCAGGCAGAAATGCTTTAAGACACACTTATTGAGTAGGATAGAATAGTCCTTGGCATATTTGTGTCTCTTGGTGGTTAGTTCTCCATTTTCAGAAGTATTATGTTCATTTGCCTTTTTTTTTCTACAAGATGTGTTTTGTGCAATTTAAGCAAAGACTTCTATCATTATTTTCTTTAACACACTGAAAATATAGCTTATATTTATTTTGGATTGACCAGATAATTGTTGCCAACTATTAAAAAATTAGAATAATAGCATATTATTTTGTATATGATATTATTAAGTTGTTCTGCAGAGCTCTGGTGTAATAAGTAAGAAATCCAAGTGGGGAAGTTGGGAAATTTTAAATTACTTCAGAATTAAATCATTTTCATTATTCAAAATAATAGTAATAACATATATCACTATTTCTTAATCAATGTTGCAACCTCAGTAGAACTTAAAGTGCTTTATAAGGGAGGCACATCTCATTTTGCCTATCTTACTGATGGGAGAACAGAGGTACAAGGTAGTAATTCCTAAAGCTAGAAATTAAGCCTGTGTATTTTGAATCCTAGGCCTGGGAGCTACTTGATAAGCTATATCTCATAGACATTTTTTTCCCCAGTACATTCTGGATGCAAGATATATTGTTAATATAGTACTTTTTATATATGTATTAATTTGGACTTAGCCATGTTATATTTTTCTAGCTCAATGCCTAAGTCCTTGCTCAAATAAAAATCTCAGCCTTATTGGGAATTAAATGCATTTTATTCTCTGATGATTTCAGGATATGACCTCTGTTCAATGCACTGCAAAGTCTACCTTTAATAGAACTGGCCAAAAAGCAGTATTTCTGCTTTGTAGAAACTTTCATTTTTTGAAAGTCTGAGTTGGACAAGAGCCCTAAGTTCTCCAAATTTCCTGTGAAATGGTGGTTCCCAAGACCTTGCAGATGTCTAGTGAAGTTGATGTACTGCCTGGCTTCACGGGCTAATAGCTCTAATGAAATTGTCAGAAATGTTAATGTTATTCAGCACTTTGGGACCAGCAGTGCTGCAGGATTTCAGGATCCCTGACCTGGGGGCAGATCCAGCAAGAATTAATTTGATAAAAGTCTGTCAGAGCTGAAATCTTTTAAATGAGTGTTTCCCACAAAATAAATCTGTATCTTCTGATAAAATGTTGTATCTCTTGCAAATCTGTGACTAGCTCTTACCGCTCAGCTGCTTCTTATGGGTGCAGATGTCTATGGTGCTTGTGGTAAGAAATCTTGTCCCAGGATGAAAACTATTCTGTCTCTTTGTTTATTTTGAAGTTTCTCTAGTAAATTATTTCTCTGCAAATTAGTCCAACTACACTGTTAGTCAAAGGTCTGCTGCACTGGGAACCTGATGAACTGAAAAAAAGAAAACACCATACTTCTCTTATGCCAGAATGAGAATTCGGTTCATATTCATGTATATGCCTGAGCATAATGCAGAATGCTATGAAGACTCAAACTAGTGGATAAATATCTTAAGATGTTGTTTCTAAAGGCCATTTAGGTAAAGACTGGCCTGAAAACTAATTAAGGTAAAGAAGATATCCAAATATGAAAATATATCTTAAAATATTTATATGTGTTATTTAATATACTGATCATTATAAAAATAGAGAAGAGAACCCTACATGTGGCATCTCCTAAACAGTAGTCTCCTTAAAACTTATTGGAAAGCTGAAGAGAAAAATAAATATTTCTCATTATTGCTGTTGCAGAATCTCAGGATGATTGGATCTTTGCCTCATCATCCCTGACAATGCAGGCTGTTGACCTCCTCCTGCATCTCCTCTACTTGGTGTCTCTGACCTCCTGCAGGCCAGGATCCCACCTCCTCCAGCCTTAGCAAGAGCCCTCAAGTGCCCGGCAGGCCTGCACATTTTGTCCTCCCTTGGGAACAACTTGCAGGTCCAGGCCCCTGTTAGAATCATAGAGTCATAAAGTCATTATGGTTGGAAAAGACATTCAAGATCATCAAGTCCTACGGTAAACCCACCACCACGAGACCTGCTAAACCATATCTCTAAGTGTCTTATCTACACTTCCTTGAGCACTGTCTGTGGTTGGCAATTCTACCACTGTTGTTGCAGGGATAAGTGCTCTAGGCACTGCTGGAGACATCACCACCATAGCTTAGCCCATGTACACTGGCCTCAGCAGAGCTCCTGGTGCCCTTCATCATGCACAGCACTGCCTGTTCGCTGCAGGTAGTTGGCTCCACTTGCCATCCCCTCATGCCTGTTCCAGACGTTCTTGTGTAGTACTGATCCTCTGCTACCACACTGTGAACATTCCTGAGAGTACCAGCTGCTAAAAGAACTGACTACAAGATAGCTGCACATCTGTAATATTGGTCAGTGGGGAGTACCCTGCTGGGATTCACACAACCAAGTAATTGGTCACCAGGCCAACTTCCTGCTATAAAATAAGTTAAATATTTTCTGTAAAGAGGTAAGAAATAACAGTAAATATGTTCTATGAAGAAGAAAGAAATAGTAGTAAAAAAGAGCAATTAGTTCAAAACTAACTAAATTCCATTTTTAGCTATTCTTTCTGATTCCATCTAGACATCCATCTAGACTAAAAAAGGCAATAGTAAACTGCTGTCTTTATTAGGCCATGTTTTGGAAGACATAAATATGAGCAAATAGACATAATTAGTGCAAATTTAATGGACATTTTATTACATTGTATTGCAATGTAGGTTGTAGAGACTGAAGAAAAACTTGAGAAAACACTGTGAAATGGAATTGATTTGTGATATCTGCAAGCTAATATGGTATTTGCTTCAAAGTTTCCTAACATAAGAGCTAAAAGACATTTTGAATCTTGGGAGATGCTACAAGTGCCATCTTATTTGAAAATGTAGTCAAAAGAGTAGAGAGAGACCAATGAAGTGCAGTTGTTTATGTAATATATAAAACTGCCATTCACTCATATTTGATAATAGCTCCTACATATATATATATATGTATTAATTTCCATTATTAATATTTGGATTTGAAGTTCTCTTTTGAACTTGAAACATTTCAGGATAATGAACACTCACTTAACTTCCAGTGGAGATATATGCAAGGACCTGACATAGAGAAAAGTAGGAAACTGGAATTGTTTAGACATCTAAGCTATGTAGGGATAGTCTCAGCAGAAACATTTATGTTTCAAAAGCATTTAGGCACTTTCAAAAATGGAACTAAAACTGCTTGAAGCACTGAGGCATCTTGTTTTCTTATCTTTACCTGCTCTCTATTCTCAGAGGAGGTTAGTTTTAAATGGCATTGTCAAAACCTAATTGCAATTTTGTAATGGCTAAGTCCCAGGTTATTTAGGCACTGAAAAACTGATTCTCAGACATGTCTATGAAGAGATTGGTAAAGGATGGAGGATTATGCTTAGATCAATCAGCTTCCTAATTTTTAAATCACAGAGGAATTTCAGGTTCAGTCCTCTGTTCTGATTAATGATCCTGTTTCTCAACGAAGTGCAGTCACTAGCCACCTTTATTGTTGCAAATCTGGGACTCTCTACTTTAATCAAATATGCACTTGGTGAATAATAATGGTGTAGAGGGAATGCATGGGGACAAAGGATATGAGAAAATATGAGCCTTACAAGATTGGATTCAAAATGTCTTCACTAATGGCATGAAGACTACTACTTTACTAATGGCATGTGACTAGTCATGCAACTGAGCCAATGAGCCAACCTTTCTTGCATCTTACATTATCCACTCCATATTTCACTTTTTTAATTCATGGAAAATTAACAAACTAAGAGATGGGAGCAAGGAAAGGCGGACTCAGGCTAAGAAATATTTAAGTTGTGCTATTTAAAAGTAATGTTATTCATTAGCTTATGCTTATTGGATTTAGCATAGAGGAATGCAAAACTGTTTAAGCTGAATTCAGGATGCCTGATGGTGAGACCAAGGCTCCTTCCTCAGACAAAGTCACTACATCAGTGCAGAATTTATGCCTGATTTTAAAGGGGGTGATGGAGAATGCTTCCCAAATGCAAAAGCCGGACTGTAGAACTGAAATTCTCTGCTAGATTTTATCCTGAATTAGCATAATCACAAGAAGTTTCAGAACTAGTTTATGTTTAGCTTTTTGATGTGCTCAGAATACTTTTCTGAGACAGCAGTCAGAGAAAATTGTAATAGAGAAAAGTCAAGTAATCTGGCAAGAAAATGGAAGATTTTAAAGATACCTTATAGAATAATGTGCTGTACACTGCTCTATCAATGTTATCCTGTTTGCAAACATGAAGTACCACTGACAGCGTTCTGCTGCAGGTGCAAATAGAGTGCAAACAGAGACAGATCCAAAGAAAAGATATTCAGCTGCAGTATCTCATTGAAGGTCCAGGGGAATTATGTCACAGATGGACTCCCATGGGAGCAAGATTTGACAGGTAGTATGAAAGAAGACAAAGAAACATGATGATCAAATAGCAATAGAAACTTCGGTGAACAAGGCATGTCAGTGTCTCTACAAGTGTTTGCAATATCCACCAATCTCATTTTCATTACATTTTTTTCCATTTGTAAACAGGGTACAACTCCCCTGTAACCTCCATAAATTCCACTGTAATCAAAATTTAGTCAGACTTGTGCTACAGGATTCCTACACATGTTATGAAGGCTAGTCCGAAGAATTCAGCCATGTCACATACATCAGTGCATAAGGAAATTCAAGTCTCATCAGATTATAGCTAAATTAAGCTCTAAAGAAAAATAAAGATATCTAATTTCTTGTCACAAATAGTTAGCCATTTACATCTAGCAGTAGGCATCCTTCTTAGCAATAAAAATGTGTATGTAACTCGGGTAGGAAAAAAGAGAAGGAGAGAGATACAAAATCAAGAGGCTTAGTTCTGAATCACTTTCCCCAGCATCTGTCATGTGAAGTCCACTTTACTGTGGCAGCGTATTCTGTGAAGCTTTGATAATTTTTGTTACTTTTAAGCAATAGTCGCAGGTGGGTTCTGCTAGCCCTGCCTGGATAATTTTTGTCATAATTCGTAAGAAAATGTGTTTTATACTACAAGCAGTTTTGGAAATGAAATTATTTTTTTCCTTCAATATCTTAATCACTTCAGCCTCTTCATATCACATGAAGCACATATCACATGAGTCCACATATCAGTGAGGAAGATGGAACAGTAGCTTGCTAATATAAATTATCTCATGCTTTCCATAAAGATTAGTTAGCATTGTGTGGAAGCCCAGGAGACTTCCATTTTTAAAGCCCAACTTACTCTTTTGCTGATGGATAAGCAGTATAAACTCACTAGTAGAAAAATCATCAGTATTGAAAATCATCAAAACCTTTGTGTTTATTAGGCAATCATAGTATGGGATCTGAATATTGTTGAATAAAAAGTAGCCAAGTGAAGATTGTGTTTTGAAGAAATAAGTAAGCAACAGACACACTAAAGTGGGAGACATTTATTAGTGGCATAGGGACGGCAAAATAAGTCATAGAATCATAGAATGCCCAAGGTTGGAAGGGACCTCAGAGGTCATCGA
>JAVCKT010099354.1:0-10034 GCA_032273925.1 Rhynchotus rufescens | reverse complement strand
CTGCTGACTCATGGTTAACTTGGTGTCAACCAGGACTCCCAGGTCCCTCTCCATGGAGCTGCTTTCCAGCAGGTCAACCCCTATTCTGTACTGGTGCCTGGGGTTGTTATTCCTCCCATTTTTTATTGAATTTGATGAAATTTAAACTTTCACCTGAACTGCAGAAATGATGGTTGTAACATTGTCTCCAGAAATTAGCTAAATGCGCACTTGATTTGATTGCATTTGGTTTGCAAAGCAGGAGAGTATTTGAAAGGCTAAGATCTATATTCTCTGCTTCCCTGTACCTCTATATATTTGACATCAATGAAACCAGTGCTGTAGTACCCCTATGCAACTTAGAAAAGTAAGACCCTTCCATGAACAATAAGCAGTTTACCACAATCTGGTTAAGACACAGCATTACCATCCAGAATTGCATAGCAAATATGATGCTACTGCATGATTTTTCTAGGTGTCATATTGTTCAAATAGCATATCTGGACTTGCTAACAGTACCAGACAGAGGTGCAGCTTGAGGAGCACTGAAAGCATGATTTTTATAACACCTTGGCAGGGGAAACGGTGCTATCTACCTTTCATGTACCTCCTACAGGCCTTTGCTCATTTTATCTATGCCGTTGCAGTTTGCCACTTCAGTTTAATCAAGAACGCCTCAGACAGTTTGTGTGCAGGTGGTAGCAAGTGTTGCACAGATACCTGAATGTGGAATAAGATAAGACGTACAACAATTTTGGCTAGAGTTTTTTAAGTGAGCTGTGGAGAAGCTGTTTTTTCAAGCTGTGGAGAGGGGACACTGCTTGTTTTATACAGAGGCAAGACCAGCCCTAGTAATATTCTGGCACAGATATTCACCACTGGTACATAATTCCTTCCCTTCTATTTCACTGAGTTTCATTTAACGCTAGCCACAATTTATTACTAGCCTACAGATGCTGATTGGGACTAGCATTTCTGCCCAAATACTTCATTTTCTTAACTTCAATAGTGCACCCTCCCCTGCTATGGGTCTAGTAAGACTTACCCCAGAGGGGATAATGTATTTTCTGGCTGTTTCTTTTCAGTGGGATAGACCAAATAAATATTTTTCTATTTTTCTGGTTTTCTTTTTTTTTTTTTTCTTTGCAAGCTGGAGGAAATGGTTGGGTTCAATGTGGGGAAAAAACATCAGCATTCAATGTCTCAATGGCTTTTAAATTCTGATGGAAATGAAATCAGAAAGGAATTTTTAACAACCACAATGGGCAGTACGGCTGAATGGCTGGAAATGTTTAGTTAAAACTTCCTTCACCTAAAGGCAAAGCCAGCTGAAGCCTGATCCTTGTCTTTATTTGGCTAGATGCTGGCATGTAATTTGTCAGCTTTTTTACTGTGCATCTTTTTTCATTAAAACAAACAAACAAAAATCTTTGCATCAAGGAAAACAAAAATATGATTAGCAAGCTTCTTTCACATTGACCTTGGTAAACAGGCCCATGCAAGGCTCCTCAACTGAATAACCCTTGGGTCTGGTGAGAGCAGGAAGTGCCAGTGTGATGCTAGAGCAGAGTGCTAGCACCTGGCAGAGACTGTCCAGGCAGAAAAGCAGGATAGAGAGTCACCCTTGAAGCCCATTCTGATGAGGGAAATAGCAATCCAGGCAAGCAGTGAATGCTAGGCAGATTTTGACAGGAAATTCATGAATCAGGTATCATAGTAATACGAATTTTAGAGTCTGCACGTCTTTGATCAAGTTGCCTCTCATGCAGCTCTGTGGTGCTCTAACACATTTGCTTTTACCTTACCAGATGTAAATAGCAATAATAAGGATTGTTTTTGAATCCACCAGTATAACGACTGGCAAAACTCCATCTCTTTTAGGGGCTTTTGCAGCTATGTTAGAATCAGCAGCACAATCTGAAATTACAGGCACATGGGCATCAGTAGATCTTCACTTCTGTGCTAACACCTTCCTTACTTTTATTATATGTATAGCCTAGAAGCTGTATTTAACATTTATCAGTTCTTGCTGTAGATTTTGATAGATGTGGATTTCAAGGGGTAGATATAAATCTACTGAGGTAGATATAAAGGTTCAGGAAGATTATGGTGATGGGAAGAGCTAAAAGTAGTCAATATTTTTTGAATTGACACTTCGAGTATAAAAAACAAGCACTACTAAGATTTATATAAGTAAGTCAGTTGAGTAAGCCATAGGTTGGATTCAATCTTTTAAGTAGCTTTATCCTAGTCTATCTATAATTCTTTCACAAAAATCAGAAACATCATATTGCTTTTCAGGTAGCAGTGAAGTTATGGTCACGATGAGATACAAATTGATTTTCTTTTTATATGGGGATGCTTTCATTCATTCTTCAGAAACATGGCTGAATAGTAACGGGATTTTTCAAAGAACATTAAAGAAAAAATATTTAATTAAAAGTATGTTATAAACATTGTAAGCAATCTACTTTTATTTATTTTTTTGTAAAGGCTAAACTGACTAAACCTTTAATGTATGAAACCACAAGAATACAGCTTGGGGGTGAGAATGATCTTTCATTAAAATAGTTTGCAGAAATACTTTTATATGAACCAATCTAAATGGTACTGTGCTATTTTACTCAGCACCTTACAGTGCTGAAAATATTTCTATTTGTATTTTCACTCTGAACTTTGGTGTATTATATTTCATATTACATATATAGAGATCAAATTAGGTCTTCCTATTTGTTTGGCTTAATACAAAAATATTTTAATTAAAAAGTATTTTAATAATTCATCTTAGTTTTTAACATCTAACCTGTGTTAATTTCTGCCTGTCGATCATTTGTCTTGCACTGCAGTTTGTGGAATATTTCTCAAACCTGAAATAAAATTTTGTTATTTGCAGGATGAAGGTTGTGAGAAATTAGTTCCTATTGATGCACAGGGATTTATCCAAATCTCTTTCATTTTGATCACGTGTTAATCTTCTGTGCAGTAATGAAAGAAGAGACTTTTTATCACAGAGCAATAGCTGCTTTCCTTCATTTAATATCCCAAAATAAAAAAGGAGCTTATGACAAAACAGTTGTGTCTTACTGCCAGTACGATTTGAAGTTCCAGAATTGTTGCTAAACTTTTTCTGTTCTGAAAGAAAAATTGTGATTAATGTTAGGTCACTTTATTGTGAAATGCTGCAGCCCAGGTCATGGTTACTGGTTATTAGACTGATCTACCATGGCTATCTTTGCCTAAGTTTGGAAATATCTTCCAAACTTTGGTAATATCTTTTAATATCTTAGACTAGATGATCTCTAGAGGTGCCTTCCAACCTCAACCATTCTGTGATTCTGTGATTGTTATAGAAGAGGATAATAAGGGCATAAAGCAGAACTACCTTCTATTCTTGAAGGAGGATATTCTTACTGATTCAATCTGGAAATCTTTTACATTTTCTGATGCTTTCCTAATGTTTCTGATGCCAATATAAACTTGCCAGAAAAATGGTCTACTTTACAATTTCTTCATGCTTAGATTATGACTCTAGAAATCCACTAAGTGAGCATCTATATGGACTGTACACTGAAGCTGAATGGCTTCTTTGAAAAAATGTTGGTCAGTGGAAGCTAGAGGCTGCTGGATCTACAGGTATTGGAAATACAGAGCTCTTACGAGCCAAACATTTCTGTTCATTGGAAAAAAAAATGTACCCAAGGCCCACAGTAAGGAAAAAGAAAATGGAAGAGAGGTTTGGAGGAAGAAAAACCAAAATTTTATCCTTGAACTTGAGTTTACTCAGTTCTGCCTCTAAAAATAGTGCTTGTATTTTGTAATGAGGCAGTAAAAAAAGATATGTTTTTAATTGGCAAGAAATGCTTTGTACTGCTGTTGTACAAAACACGGGTGATTCCTGTCTCTTTTTGTCAGCCACCTTAGCTGTAAGAAGAGAGCTGAAGGGCTCTCAGTTGTTATCTAACGTGGGTTTGGAATCTGATTCTCTTTCAGCACAGTATGATGCTATTTCTGAAGGCCTAGAAGGTCTTTAAGACAGGCAGAGATACTCTTTTCCAGTGCTTCCTTATAAATCAGTCACTGGAAGGGAATTCCTCAAGAGATCTGGAAACAAATCCATATGGAAGAGATGAAGTTTGGTCTGATCCGGAATGTGTGGCATCAAATTCAATTGTCACACACCTGTCTGTGGCAGATGGATTACAGAAGATACAATAAAATTTCAGCATGGGTAAAACATTTGTATTGTGCCATTAAACCATCTGGATTTACAAATCACACTTAGCATTTTGATGTCTCCAGTCTCTTTGAACAGAACATGTGACACATGTTGCTTAAACTAGTGTTTACTGATCCTGTCAAAGTGACATCAGCAAGAGATGAGTTACTTATGTGAGTGAATCTGCTTGTGAATTTTCATGTAACTCATGAGAAGATCAAGGTACTGGTGGTACATTTTAAAAGAGCAAGGGATGCTCCTAGAGCAAGGGATCTCATCCTGTTATGCATTACTTCTAAATGACATTAAAAAGCCATCCTCTTTCCCGAGTTCAGGCTACACATATGCTGACAAATATCCAGGAGCAACTTGCTGCTGCGGTGCCATAGAGTTTCTCCCAACAGCGATGGCATGAGATCAAACTTAGCTCTGAAATTTCCTTCACAGAGACCTGGTCTATTTTCTTAAACTGTTTTCCAGTACAAGTAATATATTAGATTCTTTACCAAAACACAACCTTATTAAAATATGAAAAAAATCTTTAACATGCACCACTCACTCTCCTATTCACAGATGAATTTGTTTGTTTACTCCTTCCAATCATATCTGGAAAGAAAGTGTATGTGTTTTAGTTAAAATCAATTTTAAATATGATTTTATTTAAGCATGAGATTAGTTTATATTACTTGGAGATCAGTTACTGGTTTTAAAATTGTGCAATTCAGAAAGTTTTGTTAAATACAAGTACAAACACCAACAAATACAAATTCTCTAGTCTCGCTCTTGTTCCTATCTGGAGAAATCCATCCACAAGACACACGCTGTGTTTGAAGTGAAGGTAAGAATTGAAATACCTTCCAGGTAGGTTGAAGACAACAAAAAGATGGGATAATGGTTTCCATCTTAGGCAGAGGTGGGCTTTCACAGCACACAGCAGGAGTGGGAAGGCAGGAGGGGCTGCACTCTGCAGAGTCTGTTTGACTCTGCAAGAGGCCAAGACCCCTGCTGAGCCCTCAACTCTTTTGCTACCTCCCTGAGCTCTTAAAGCTCTGGATGATTCAGAACTAACTGGGAACTGCTGTGCAGGAGCCTGTCTCTTTTAAAGAGGGAAGAGACTGAAGCTGCCAGGTTCCTGCAGAGAGGTATTGAGGGTAGAGTCTTTCCCCCTGAAAAAGTCCTGATATGAATGCCCATCTTTTAAAAGCATCTTGGGGAAGAGTAATGGGATATCTCCTCAGACAGTTCCATTAGGCCACAAGTACATTTAACAGGCTATAAGCTGCATTAGGTTACAAGCTACAAAGGCTACAAGTGCATTTAATAGATATTCTTCAACGTGTGCAGAAATGAATGTAAGAGTGATGTCAATGGAAGGACTGCACAGTAGCATGGACAGTCTTTTCTGTTACTCAGAGTTACCAGCACATGCTGTAGGAAGATATCAAGTCCCTCTAAAATACCCTTCCCCCCAGTTTTTCAGCCCCTCTAGTAAATATGCCTGAAATAATATGTATTTTCACCTTGCTTTAACAAATCGCTTCTTCAGTTTATCCTTGGATAGTAAAGAAAGTGTTAAATTAATTGAAATGCATCGCTCTTCATATGGATTGAACTATCCAAATATGTGTTTTACACCTGATCAGTCTAACACTGACTTAAGGTTAAATAACTTGAAACTAGATGAAGTCAGGCTCATAAGAAAAAGCTGGATGCCTCTATAGCTGCCTCTGCCAATGGTACTCTCTAATTTGTCACAACTGGGTGAGATAAGAGAGGAGCCAGAGGTGCTAGTGGGCAAGCTCTAGCTGATGACTCTCGTGTGCATTTGTTAAATTAAAGCACAGCAGACCAGCACCCCAGCTCATTTAATTTAGCATAGTATATCTGTCCTGGCAGTTGCTAAACTGTCTCTGAGGCCAAATAATCCTTGCTCATCCAACATGTTCTTGCTTTGGGGCATCCTGCCTTTTGCTCAGTATTTCCTCTTGCTCTGCCAGCAGCTTGGTGGAATTTAACTTGGCAGAGGTGATTACAGAAAACTCTTTCCTAGAGACATTACATCCATGATGCATCTTCACTCGGTGAATAAAGTACATTCAAAATGGTGCTGAAACATTTCCTGAAAAAAAGGTTAAGAATATATAGCTTTAGCATTTCTGCAAAGCAGTTGGAAAAAAAAATGCTACACAAAGATCCTTATTTCTAAGTTCATTATAAACAAATACTTTTAGCACAATCCCCCACAGTTTAAAATCTGAGGGCCAAAATCCAAACCCAGTAAACTCCGTGGGAAAACTACTGACCATGCTATGTAACTAAGTAAAACTATAACCCTAAGGTTCTATGGGGTATAATGTGAATTCTCTCATGGGCTACAGCAGCCTAGCATTTAGCTTGATGTAATCTCTGCAGCCTCTGAGAACTATAATCACAAATCAAGACTTAAAGACAACTTATGGCTGAGCATCAAGTCATAAAATGTTGCCAAACTGCACGTTTTTATCTTGGAG
Source organism: Rhynchotus rufescens (assembly GCA_032273925.1). NCBI lineage: Eukaryota > Metazoa > Chordata > Aves > Tinamiformes > Tinamidae > Rhynchotus > Rhynchotus rufescens. Next base: position 3,329 of record JAVCKT010099354.1, on the reverse strand, counting down.
TTGAAAGAAAAGTGCTAGCTTCTGGATAGATCTCACCTATTAACCTTCTGTTTGCTATCTGATTACTTCTTAAGTAGTATTTTTGTAGTAAAAGTTTGTTGTGAAAGGTACTGCCTGCAGTATGTGAGAAACCTTGACTGTTAATGTAGAAATTTAGTCTATGCGGCATCATCCTCATCTTAAGTCTTCGGCTTCACAATGAATGAACAAAGGTTTTAATCACTGAATGAAATTAGTTTGAGTTACTTCTTACTAGTAGTCAGTGAAGCCAGCGGAAAACCTAATGAGCTTAGTAAAACAAAGAGCACTAACATGCCAATATCATTAAGGAGAGAAATTTATAAATTACAGAAGGAAAGCGAGCTAAGCATTTCATTTCTGAAATTGACCTTCTCAACCTTTGCTTTCTTTGCCAGTTTATATAACTTCAAAATAACTGCTATTAGTGATTTAGTTGCTAAATAGACCAAATTTCAGGCACACTTGAAATCCCTCAAAACAGGAACGCATATTTTTCCACCTCTGTATCACAGCTGTAAAAACTATACACTGTTTAAAAATATATGCTTAATAAAATATATGGTGAAAGAAAGAGAATAGCATTTTCATTGGAATTGGAAAATTGCAAAAGAATAAAGTCTGGAAAAAAGGGCTATGATTTCAGTTTTAGTGCAAAAGGTCAAGAGTCCCCTCCCAGTTGGCATATATTACTACTGGTTGGTATATGGTGCTGCTCTCTGATCACAGTGTGATTTATGCACTGTTTAATTTGTAGTACTGTTCCATTTCTGACTGGACGAATTAGTACACAAAAAAGGAAAGGCTTCACTTGCTCTCATTTACACCATGAGCAAATTTCCATTCTTAGCAAAACATTTGAACAGATGCAGAAAAGGTCTGATTTTCTCACCCATTTCTCACCCATACAGGTCAGTCTTTGAAACACAGTATATGCTAAGCTATGAAGGAGGAGCTGTACAACGTTTATGCTGTACTCCCCTGGGCACAGAGAACAGCTTTTCAGTGTAGGTCTACTGGATTTGTGCTACACAGCGTGCATTTTTCAAAGATGTTGAAACATCTAATGGAAGATCTATTTACATACACAAATTTTAATACACCCTCTTTATACTTCTAGAGAGAATCTTCATTGCTTGGTACAACCTCTAGCTCCATAATTGCTGCATTTCCAGACCTACCAACTTTTACTCTTATGTGTTTCTCAACACAAGAAGGTTTTTATCTTCTTAATAGCCCTTTAAAATATATGGTTTTCTCTTGGTAAGATATACAGAATTTTTTGTTAGCAAAATGTCTTTAATTAATTTATGAGAAAATCTTGTTACATTCAAGTATTAAAAAAAAAAAAAATCAGGGTGAAAACAGTGTTAAATGATGCTTCCAAGACAGTGTGTATTCATTTAAATGCAAATACATACATTTCATACTTGTGTGTTTACAAATACTTAGCTTCAACACTTAGTAAGTACAAAATATCTAATTTGAAACCATGAAATTGTTCTGTTTTGTTTTGAAGAAAAAAAATAATGTTTATATTACTTTAATAAACACGCTATTAATTTAGTATTGGTTAAAATCTTTCCCTCCGGCGCTGGTAATAAGGCTAAACAAAATTACCTCTTTAATTTTGCTAAGATACTTTTACTGCATATTGCTATACAAAAGACCTATGCACAAAGCAGTAACTTGTCTGCTTTAATATTTTATACATGGGATTTTACAGCTAGTGAAAATCAAACAGGAGAATTTAGGACTTGCAAAAAAGCATGAAAATTATTCCTACCAAAAATCAAATAATAAAAAAAAAAGAAGAAAAAAAAAAGCTAATTAACCACCTTAATTACCCAATAAAAAGTAGTATATAGTCCAATGTGTGAACTTTGCCACAGTTTTCTTATCCTTAAGACTATATGAGAACAGTATTTGCAGAATTGACTACTTTTAAGCCATATGCATAGGAAAGGGTGATTTTTTTGAATGGTGACATGACATAGGGCAATCTCTCTATACTCTAGTACAATGCAAACCAGCAAACCGTTGGTAAACCACTAATAACCTCTCCCTGACTTCATGTGCAGCACTTCAGTTCTCCAAGCCTTAAATTTCATGCAGTTGCCTTTGAGATCTTGAGACATTTAGATCTCAATCCCACAAAGACTGTGCCTATGTGGGACTTCACACTGCATTTAGAGAATTTAAACTTCTGTTATAAATTCAGTGTTGTCCTAATGTTTCATCACTAAGTTTCCAAATCCCTTATAAAATTCAGAGAAGAAAAGATTTGCTCTTTCCCGTGGCACATTTCCATTCACACATGGAATAAATTCTTTCAGGATTTGTTTTACCACTCTTTTAAAAATGGTATGTTATTACAAAACACTGTAGTTTGGATTAGTAGATAGCATTTTTTTTCCCAGAGAAAATAATGTTTAAGCAGCAGTGCATTCTTGGGATTATGATTGACTATGGATAAAGTAAAACAGAGTTTGTATAGAAAGGTGCATTTTTAAAATTTAATATCGAAGGGCTGTGTGCTCAAAATCTTGTATTTTTTTTCTGTCTGTAACAGATGGTTTGACAACCTCAGTATGGGGATTTAACCTCTGTTACAAAATCTTGCTTTGAATAATGCTAAGGCTACTAATCCTTACTCAGACTGTCGGAATGAACAAAGTAACCACAGGGGATAAACCTGGCTCACTCAGTCTAGTATTTCTTGTGCTAGAAACTCAGGCTGATGATACCCTTCATATCTGCTTCAACCATCAAGATTGGTATAATGAGGCTCACAGCTCTTTCCAGTTATGTGGGTGGTCTCTGAGCTATGCAAAACCAAAACTGCAGTTAAGTGAAAAACCGTAGTTATGTGCTGAATTCGGCACAGGGAAGCAGCTAGAAGTGTGCACAAGAACTGGGAAACACAACAGGGCCAAAGCAAAGTTACATGCTTTTTATCTTGTGTTTAAAAGACAGATACACCCTCTTTAGGGATTTTAGCAAATTCCTAATGCAGCCACAATGAAGGATAATCAAGAATACTACCTTAGTAAATAAAATAAAATATCCTCCAAAGAATGCATCTGATTAGTGCAGATCTGCACTTTCACTGTGCTTGTGCTGCTTTTACTATTTTTTTTCCAAATATTTAAGTGATAGATATTTATTCACAAGAACTGCTCAGAGTCATAAGATAAACCAGAGTGCAAGGGACCTCAGAAGGTCTCTAATCTTCTAGTGAGGCTCTGGCTCAAAGCGGGGTCAGCAGTGAGATCAGATCCAACTGAAATCCCTTGGATGCACAGCCTCTC
>JAVCKT010099353.1:0-10034 GCA_032273925.1 Rhynchotus rufescens | reverse complement strand
TTAGAGGAGACAATGTCAAAAGGCTTGCTGAAGTCAAGGTAGACAACATCCATGGCTCTTCCCTCGTCCAGCTGACCAGTCATCCCATCATAGAATGCTATTAGGTTCGTCAGACATGACTTCCCTATGGTGAATCCACTACTCCTGATCACCTTCTTTTCCTTGACATACCTAGAGATGCTTTCTAGGATGAGCTGCTCCATCACCTCACCAGGGATGGAGGTGAGGCTGACCAACCTGCAGTTGCTCAGCTCCTCCCTCTTGCGCATTTTGAAGAGGGGAGTGATGTTGGCTCTCTTCCAGTCGTTTGGCACCTCCCCTGCTCTCCAGGACCTCTTGAGGATGATGGAGAGCAGCTGAGCAATCCTCTGCTCTCTTCTTTCTTCTTGTCTTGGCTGGGGGTTGGAACCTGTAGCAACCTGTTGCTGGGCACTTTCAGATTCCTGTCCCCACTTCCCCCTCCCTGACCTAGAGATCCTCCTTAACTTTTCAGCCTCATCTTTTAGCTCAGCTACCATGTGGAGCAGGTCCTCCACCTGCTCACATCTCACACAGGTGCCCTCCCCCAGGCCGTCTGCTCCAAAGCTGTCACCTACGAGAATGAGCTGAAAGGGTGACTTTTCAGCTTTTTTTGGCAGACTTAGAACTTTGAAGTGAAAATTTATTAATTTAAACAACAAAATGAAAGTCAATAAATGAAATAAGCATTAGAAAAAATGTAAATTACATAAATATTCTCAAAAGAAATCATAAATAACATAAAGGTATAACAATATGTTATTCAGTCCTCTTCTTTCACTTTTTTTCCCCACCCAGGCACACTACAAAAGTGCAAAATATATTTTGGTTACAAACGATATTAATTAAACATGTATTTATTCAATCAGAATGAGCTTTCTCTTTTCCTTTGAGGATTAAAGAAATAATTACAACTATTAGTTTTACAAATGGGCATAAAGGAAACATTTATTCTAAGAAGTATAGAACATCCTAGATCTCAGTCAATTTTGAAAAATATTTAAAATGCTTGTAGGAGGATTTTCTGTTTAAAAATAACACTATAAGAGAAAAACTTCAGAGTAGTTTGTTTTGTTGGGTTTTTTTTACTTTTTTTTTTTGCTTCTGTTTCTTTGCATTTATTCTCTTCCTTACTGTAAGTCAGCATCCATAGCCACTTTCTGCGTGCATGGTTTATGTGAAATCTATCATGTTGCAATATTTTTTGTCACTATTTTTGAAATGCCTTACAATTATTTGATATTACATTGATTCTAGAGCTGTGCAAACTTCCTAGCCTCATTCTGGGGTTAGGTTATATTTGTGATTATAGAACCATTTGAAGGTTTCAAAGTTAAAAAAAGATAGCATAAAATACATTTGCAGAAAGCACTAAGAAATTGAAGAAAAAAATAGGTGATGCTTTTCAATCATTCTCATGTATTACTATCTGATCAAAAAGTGAAAATGAAACATGGAAAACTGATTCTGTAGTAGCTACAGTAATTTAATGAAAGAATTAGTCATATAATCCCAAATCATCCAATATTTGTGTTTTCATCCTCAACTCTCCGATATTTCAGTAGAGTATATTATTCAAGATTTGTGGTCTTTGCCACCATTAGGCAGTCTTTGGATCAAATGCCATATATGGATAATATGGAGATATTATGATAATATGGAGAAATGAATAGCTGAAGAAGCCAATTATACTGCAGTTTTAATCATAAAAGACAACATTAAAGCATCTTATGGCCAAGCTATGGGCAAACAACAAATGCTTCAAGAGCAAGTCGGAGCTGGGACTTAAAAGATTGGCTCTGTTGTTCAGTGACCTTACTGAGCAAGACTGCTTGGAAGACATAATGTGTACATTAAACTTTCAATATATGTATTTTTTCAAACCAGTTTATTTCCCAATTTCTAGGAATACTTTTCAAAATAATATTCTAATTATTAATATGATTAATTCCTGGCTTTTACACACAGATTTGTTGTACACATTGTAAGATTTTGATTAGCACTCAGCTGGGTACTAATTAAAACCTTTGGATTGTTAAACAACTATTTTCAGGAGATAAAAGGACACCTATCAATGTTCTATGAAGATTGCCATTGCTAGACATTAAAGAGCATAGCTGCTTAGTGAATTAATAGCTATTGTAATTCTGTTCTTACACACGGTGGCGGTCCTAACGTGCTAGATGATGTCTCGAATGTTCATCCCAATTCTAATAATTAGAAAGTTAGGAAGCATTATTCTATTTTCTACTTTTAGCCTTACTCTTTAGGGGAATGAAGCTTATGCAACAGCATCCATCAGTCCTGCCCCTAATAACTTTTTAATATTCCAACCTATTTAAAACCAAATTTGATAGCAAGACAGAGATCTCAAAAATAGTAATTTTCCATAGATTTGGTGAAAGTAGACAATGTGCTTAGGAGAGAGATGATAGCAATAATCCTCTTGAAAGAAAATCAAAATCTCAATTCTTTTTTTGTTCTATTTTCATCAATGAGCATGAGTATTTTCTGAGCAGCCTCAGCTGGACGAAGTCCCAACAGAACATGGGAAAGGAACTGGAAGGAGGGTCTGACAGTGTGGAAAAGCAGACAGGAAAGAAAAGGAAGCACCTGAGGAGCTGTTGAGTACATGGGAATGAACTGGAAAACTATGAGGGGGATATAAAAGAATTTGAGACTATTTAAATGTCTACCATTGGTCAAAACAGATAAACGTTCAAAGGAGCAAACTCTCAGAGGCTATAGCAGACATTAGATGCAAATCTATATACAACCAATCTAACTAATTCTACCGCTTGCATTTTAAAATACTTTGTTTCTTTGTTCCTTTGTTATTTTATGGAGAGGAGAAGGTCAAGGAACAATAATTTTTTCTGGAAGGAGAAAACTCCTCCCTTATGTATAATTGAACACCATTTTTTTTATTACCTAAGAGGTAAATGAAGTGAATTACTTCTTGAGGAATCTATTTACATGTCATATGGTATAAGTTCTTTTTTTTTTTTCTTTTCCTATTTATTCCTGATTTTCTTTTTAATTATTTTTCTTATTACCTGTGCAGAAAATGCTAATTCAGTATCTCGGGATCTTAGCTTCCTTAGTGCCTGCTCAAAGCAATAACATCTCCAATACCACCCAAAAGTCAGACATATTTAATAACTTTTATTTTGGGGGATGGGTGGGTGAGGGGCATGTGAAGCAGTAGAGGGAGAAATCTAATACTAATGCTATGTATTTTAAGAAATTTTGTGTTCTTATGCATGTGAAGTTTTACCTTAATAGATAAACTGCAGATATTTGAAGATTCTATCTTTACCCTTTCTCAGTTTCACAATGTTTCTGGACATAATTCTCAATTGTGTCTTGAGCAGTATGTGTTTATTCTGTGGATTATATTGAAATGTTTAGTGGATCAACAAGGAGTTTTCATTTGTTATTTCATCTCCTGCCCAACAGGCAAACTGCAGAAAGCTTGTAAGTTAGAAGTGGGTATGTTTTGTAAGAGCTTGAGTCTCTGACAAACAGTTCACTGTAGCTCTAGTTTAATCAGCTCCTTCATTGGCATTTACTTTCTGTTTTCTTGCCTGAAGGGCAAACACTGTCCTAATGAAGCACACAAGGACAAATGACTTTTCCAGACTGTGATTAATTTTCACAAGCTGACTTTAATCACTGGTTAATTAATAGGAAATTTGTTGACTTACAAAAAAGCACAGTCATTATAAGCAGTATTATATTGATTTGTTTTTCATGAATTTAGTGCAGTAGCAGACTTTTATTTAGACTCTAACTTAATGCATTGAGATTTCATGGTAGAAAGAATGATAGTGTTCTGTAAAAGTACAGTATCTACCTATTATTATTTTTTTAATCAGAAACAGATAATACCAATATAACTGTAACTCTAGTCTACCAATCGTCCTTGCCTCAAGTCTGATGACTGTGAATTAAGATATTTATCAATATTCATGACAATACTTTTCTCTTTAAAAATAAACAATTAGTAGTCACTTATGAACTTCATAACATTGATAAAGCAAAGACCACACCTATTTTTATATATAAATCACGTTTTTTGTCTGACATGGCCTATTTTCTTAACAAATTTTAGAGAATTACAGTCAGTAACTGGAAATGGGCTAATCTCATAGACCTTATTCAAGCAAAACTATCTGCATAATATTCTGATGACAATAAGAATGTGGCTTCCATAAAATACATGCCAATGATTTTAAGAACTGCCTAACTTATGGCTCACAGTTAACATTTGTAAGCTAAGAATTTCTTTCTTTGGAGGTGCTTCTAGGACTACTCTGCAGAGATTTGTTCTAAGCCTTCATTGGACAAATGTAGCTGATTGATATATATTTAATTATTGGCGATTATGGAAGAATTTCTTGAAAAGGAGAAACTTAGAGAAAAACTAGGACCTATCAGAAGTTTTGGCATTACAGAAGTTTGCTTGGAGTGATTGTTCCGGATGGGTTCAGGGTTCGGCAATGAAAGCACACACACTCTGAGCAAAATCAACTGGTTGGTTTATTCAGATCAATTCACACTAGCAACATGCTAAAGCAGGACGACTACTTAGCAACTACCTGAAAAATGAGGTGCCTACATAGCTTATGAGAGGGTAGCTGCAGGATAGCAAAACCAATCATTCCCCCCCTCACTGATAGAGGGTGGAATGATGGAGGGGAGGTGGCTGACAGGCTCGAAGTTTGCAGGTGTCCCTGCGGAGACAATGTAGGTCTCAGTTGGAAGTCTCCCTCCACCTCAGATCCATAATTATTTTTTATATCTGGCGCATCCTGCCATGTAGGGCCAGTACGTGTCAAGAGATGTACCAGAAGGCAGGCAAAGCTCCACCTTTATCGTTATGCAACTTTACCTGATGGGCTCATGCCCACCAGTGGGGGTCTCTAGTCTCCTTATGAGGGTCCTTCCTTCATCATCTTCCTCTCCCTCACCTCAGGTTTGACCTCCAAACTAGCTTAGAGGTCGGCTGTGTTTGGGTTGGTGCCATGCCTTCTGGCATGGCTTCTTCCAAATTCCTCGCTTGCTCCTCATCACCAGATAAGGCCCCTGTTTTCGCAGCTGTATAGCCACCTTCAACCTCCCAACAGCCAGATAACGACTTAGCTCTCAGCTTCACAACATCCTCAAGGCCTCTACAGGTCATAAACAGGTTATGAATCTGTTACAGTAATACACTCTTATACAGTGATCCACAGTTGCCACTTCCAGGATGGTTGGACTCTGCTCCTCCACGGTTCCCTAGACATCACAATCTGCCCTCCTCACAGCTGCAGAGAGGAGTGAGCGACAACAGAGCAGAGTCAAGAGACTGCGGCCAAGCTCTGTTGTACTCCCTGTGCTGGGCCCTAAGAAGCCACACAGTAACTGCACAATGGGAGATACAGCATAAGATGCCCAGTGCTGAGCCAGCAGGGGTGGCAAATCACTCCTTTCAGAAGAACTTTTTTTGAACTTTGCTCATTATAAGCTCATTATAATGCCAAAACTCATCTCCATCCCAAAAGTTATCCACCTCTGAGGTATGGCAACTCCTCATTTAGCATGCGCTCAAGGTTTTCAATTGCCTATACCTTTAAATGAAAGTGAGAATCTTTTTCACCAATCAATAACAAAACTAAGTATGACTACAGTCACTCAAGCTCCACCTAAATGTAAAAAAAAAAAAAAAAAAAGTGAACTAATGAGAAAAGAAGTAGGAGGTGAGATTCCATTGTAACTTGTGGATCAGTCCATGGGCTGAACACTTTTCCTCCCCTTGGGGTGGGACATTACCTGAAAGAGACTCCTCCAGACTGCCAGCCCTCTCCCATCTTCTGAGATGAGTCATGATTATACATTTAGACATCAGAGCTAATTAAAAAATCCAGCGCTGTAATAGAGAATTTCCTGTACTGACATCTGAAATCTGCTTTGTAAATGTTGCACTTGAATAAATCATGCCATTTGTGAATTTGACTACTTATTTGGAAGGCAATTGGACCAACAGTTGACAGACTGATCATGACTCTGATACTCCCAGTGTCAGACCTGAGGTTAATCATACTGTTGGTATACTCAGTTTATTTCTAGGAAGGCGATCAGATCTACGGTCAACAAACTGCATGAATCCTGTACTACCAGAGCGAGTCCTTTAGCTACCACATTATTTGATATTTCCTCCTGCCCCTTCTGATTCAAAATGCAACAGTGACATTTTCCAGGGACACAGAGATTAGATTTGCTGATATGTCCTGGTGAAATGAGGGCAGTAACACAGAGGAAAATTGATTGATCAGTGATATGAGCCAATTAACACAGAACCTGTGCTGATACAGCAGAATATGTGATCCTTTACTAAGGCAAGAAGATTAAGAATAGGAGGAAGACACTATCCTGTAAAATCAGTGATTCTGCAAAGAATTAGGAATTCAGACTAAGTAAACAACAAAGCAGATGATAAGTTTGATGAGACAGTCGCTTTTGAGGGAAAGCCGTAGAAAGAATTTGTGACTAGACTCTAAAACCAAGTAAATTTAGATTAAAAGCAAAATACAAATGCTTAAGAGTTATGGGACAATCAGTCTAGAAAATTGGATGATCTGTCACTCAATGTTTTTAAATAAAGTATAAATGCCAATCTGAACAACATACTTCAATCAAATACAAGTTTTGGAGAATAATGTATGAAATGTATTGGCAACATATCAGAACAGAGTATCAAATGGTCTGTCCTCAACTTAAAATCTATGAATCTTTCTGTTCACTGACATTGCCTGACAAGTGACCCTGGACTTATTGGCAGACTCCAGTACTTATATCAATTAAATGATTGTTCTCAGCGATAACATGAGACATCATTTTATAAATATTTTGTTATAGTGCAGACCTTCTCTCTCCATGTTCTTCCTATTATATTCATTTCTCCTTTTTAAAATTGTGAAAATCCAAATTGCATTGCTGTAAGTTTTATTGTATATGTTACTGTAAATGTATTTTTTCTCCAAAGAGTATTTTTCTCCTGCTGCTTCTAAATATCTACTCCAGAGCAAGGAAATTGTACAATTGTACAATTGTACAATTACAAGATACTTACCTACACAGCTGATCATAATTCTATTTGGGATTTATTTATTACACAGAAATATGTATAATTCATTAATATTTGGTATATACAAGGATGTCTTGATTTTATGCAGTCCTTAAAATTGTTGTACTGTGTAAATTGGCTATCATATATTCATGAAAATGATTATTTTGATTAAATATTTGCACAATGAATTCTGGGATCATTTGGAACAAGTTCAGTTTTTATTTCTGACTTTTCAGCCAAAGAGGAGAATGCTAACTTAGTGCTGTTATACCTGTGATTTTCCTCCACAGTAGCATTTTTCTACCAACATCAATAGCAGGAGGTTAAAAACGTAGTTTAACAGATACTCTGTGATAGCACATTTGAATAGCCTTTGTTAAGAGGGAGCAATACACTTCCACTGGGCACTATGCACAACCCCATTACATAATTAAGCATCAATTAAAATGCTGTTAAAATAAAATATTATCCTGTTGTCTTCTCAATGATGTTTTCATGGCACTTTGTCTCTCTGATGTCATCCATTATCATACCAGACCCAATGTCATTAAAGTTAATGTGCAACATGTTTATAGCATTTTTACTGTACACTCCCTTGTCATAACATATGTCAAACATGAAACCTGATCATAATGATGATGATAAACTCACAAAAGAATATACAAAGAACAAGGAAAATAAGTGAACTGGTTCGAATCTGAAAGATTAAATGTTGACTTTTTAATTAGGTGCTTGATGATTCCAAATACACTTGGAAAAATAAATAAATAGTAGTGAAGTTGGAATGAAGCTTCACAAAGTCTGTCTACAGATATGACAACAGACAAAGGTATATTTGCAACACAATTTTGTCCTTGAGTCAGCAATACCTCTAAAAGGACAACATGACATTAACAGTTCTATATGCTAATTGACTGAAAAGACTTGTAAAACCACATACAAGTTTAAAGTCTCTTTCTCTTTGTCTATATATGTAGTTGACATATTGAAAAATATCTTGTAGTCTTTCAGCAAGTCAAAAATAAATTCACTTACACATTTCTTCTTCATCAGCTATCATCAATCAAAACATAAATTTGTAATCCAAATATTAGCTTCTTGATGCATTTAAATTTCTGTATTGTAATAAAATAGTTTCAGTATGTAATCCATGCCTCAACATACTCTTTAGTGAAAAACGTACTGCTAAAACAAATCTACACAGATCACTAGGTAGAGCAGTGATTAAATATCTCTCATTATCTAGTCAGGGATTGCATTAATTGTATTTTTAAATTTCCTGAGTCACAAAAATAGACCTTTGACTCAATGGGAATTCAAGGGTGTGTATATGTGGGGAGAATGTCCAGTAGATACAGATGTTTAATACTGAAGTTTCGTGTTTTTTAAATAAGTGCCTGGAAACATAATCTATTAGACAGTACTGATTAAGAGATGTGGAGAAGAAAAAATAAGATTTGACTATAGATTTGCATTTGAATATATGTGGAAGAGAATGTTAAAAAAAAAAAAGAGGAAAAAAAAGATAGAAAAAAAAAAATTATAATATACAGCTGAATACTGATCCTAAAGCAATAATGGCAAAATTTCCACTGGTTTGTCTAGGAATAAAAGGAAAACTGATATGTGATGTATAACTTCTAATTCTTATTGAACTGCCCGATAGTATTTGAAAGATTTGCGAGACAATTGCTCAGTTCAAGTGTTACCCAAAGTAGATTTTATTTTTAACTTGTTCTTCTCATGGTAAGGGACCAATATTTCTGTGTCAAATCAGCAGTGTATTGTTTCTTGTGAATCTCTAGATCTATCATTCATTATAGAAAGACATGAAATAAATCTACAGTTTCTGGGTCACATATATTTAAAAGTAAGAAGTAAAACATTTCTAAACAAAATTTGTATGCAATATTGTTGAGAGCAACCCTCATTTTCCTTTCTCAAACCCTGAAGTCTTCCGGTAAAGGCATTTTAGGATTGTGATTAGGATTTCAATCAACAGATTGAAATTTGGTTCCTACAGTAGTAAAATTTTCATTAATAAAATTGCCGGAGATTTTATTCCCTTTAAGAGATTTTATTTGCAGGGATATTACATTCTTTGCTAAGTTTAGAAAATGAGAATGTAATATAGACTAGAGTTTATACTCAATGGACACGTAAGGAAAAAAAAAAAAAAAAAAAAAAAAAGATGGATCCTTTTAAGGTTTATTTACCTCAAAGTGAAACAGTTATGAATTTCTCTATTGAGTTGTACCTTTATTTACCATTTGTGAAGGCTCTGATTTGAGCTCTAGTTTTTATAGAACTAAAAGTTAGACCAATTCTACCATCAGAGTTCTCAAAAAACTAAGAACTTGATTACTTTAGAATCCGATGTCTTCTACGTTCTTTTTAAAATTAACCTCAATCTTCTGTCACATCTTGTCTTAAAGATGTTGCAGATGTTGCAGATGTTGCAGATGCTGTAACATTGCAAGATGTTACAGATACTGATAATTTTTAATAAACATAAATAAATACAAAACAGATTCGAGCAATAACAGTCATAGTTGAAGTAGCTACTGCACCTTTCCAAAACGTTTTGTTTTGATATAACTGTCACACAATTATACTTAAGATCAGCAAATTAAAAATTTTTGAGTACTAGCACCTTTAAATTGTTCAGATTTTTGTTAGCATCAAGAAAAACATACTTCTCAGGCTTATTTGTAATTCACTCAATGACTGTACTTTTTTGGGAAACTTACAATGCAATATGGATAGCTGAGAGAACATTTATTTACTTCCAAGTTTTAATCCACATCAAATCCATTCATCTCCAGGAGATAACAATATTCCAGATTTATCAAGGGAGAAAGTATGGTCACAACATAGGATATTATCAAAGAACATTTTTAATTAG